>JAZBHA010000003.1:131879-153977 GCA_037464855.1 Iselma pallidipennis
AAATTTATGAAATAGTTACATGTATATTGCCACCGCAGAGGTGCAGTAGATGCATGGCATATTCTTTATTCCGTCCTCCACCAGGAACTGCAGCGCAGCACGCGAAATCCAAGTACATGTCAACTGCACATATTCAATGCTAACACATACCTGTTGAAATCGCCACTGGGTGGCTCAAACAACAAGCAATAATTGTGTATTAAGTGCAACTAAACAATACTACTAAAAATAACAAATTTAGCAATCCAGACATTTTAGTGGTGTTTTAAATTAGCAACAGAAAAATAAATAAAATAAAAACAACTAACAAGATATGCTTATATTAATAATAATCACCTTCATTATCAGTGCAATTGTTAGTAATACCGGGATCCCATAGTAGATCCTCGTACGTTGGTTCAGGATTATGTCGATTTGGAGATGATGTAAAAGAAGGAATATTGCATTGGAATTGTGGTCCCACGTTTATGTGCGGTGTGGAATCACTTTCTGGAATTGGATCACTATTCCAACTAGTGGAATCTTCATCTGCAATTTTAATAATTTAATTTTGGTTTAATGAAATTTGAATTTCTATCTTAATACCTGATTTTGGTTTTAAATTTGCATACAATCCAGTACCAGGCCGTTGAGGATTTAAAATTGGTTGTGGTGTATAACGAGCGAATCCTTGTGGTTTACTTCGTGTAGCTCGTAATTTTGATTGGTGGAAAACTGGAAGTTGTAATGGTTCATTTCTAGGCCGTTTTCTAGACACTTTAACCGGACTCGCTGGAATCCTGATGAATTTTCTAAAAAAAAATTAACGTAAAAATAGGACCTCTTTGCCCATTAATTAGTTATTAAACTTACGTTGTAGGACTAAGAAATACATCGTTGTTATCATCTCTTCTTTGATCGTTTAATTTAGGCCTTGTTAGAATTTGTTTCGTTGGTATTGTAACAGTCTTTAAAACTTTATGGAATTTTTGATCCTTCTCATCTTGATTTGTTTGTATTAAGGATGTGTTTGTTACTAGGACGTTCTTTGTTTGTAACGTGCTCCCGCCAGTTTGAATAAATTTAATTTCACCATTCGTGTCAACAAGAATTCCGGCGAAATTCGAATTGTTCAAATCTAGTAATCCGTTGTTGCTGATTACTTTCAAGGGAACACCATTAAATTCGAATTTCTTCCGCGTTGCGAAATCTTTAGGGCTGCTCGACAACAGAGGATCTTCTGAATTAGGCATCATTTGTGACTGGAGGGTATAGTGTGGTGACATTGGAAATGTTACATTGTTTGGAGATGGTGTGAACGTTGTTGATGGATGTGGTGATGGTACTGACGTGCTAACAATATTTGATAACGGTGATGGGACTGGAGTTAATCCAACTGATAAGGGTGATTGTGGTGTTGGAGAATTAGTTAATGGATAGATGTCATCATTTGGAATACTCTCGCCAGGTAAAACTTCTTCTAGTGCTTCTTCAACAGCAGCCGAACTAGACATCGTTGATGTGAAAAATGCTGCTGATAACGGTGATGAAGCTTGTGGTGGTTCGTCGACGCCCCGTTCGATCACCTGACCGAACTCTTGTTTTGGTGAAACCATCGGTAAGAGGGTGTTTTGACCGAAACATGGACTCTGACCTTCATGACTGGCAGGTGGTGTGGGATATGCAAAACCGGGTGAATCGTGACGTATCAAAGGACTTTGTAAAGGTGATTGAGCTGTTAAAGATGTACGCGGAGATTCTGTATATTGAGCAGGTGATTGGGTTTGATAAGATGGTGATGGGATATCTAGATTTGTTGTTGAATGGAACGTACTGAATTCAGCAAGACTTTCCGGTAGTGGTGAATCGAGGACAGCTTGTAGTTCTTGATTGACTGAATGGCTTGATTGTACAACGGCTTCCTGTAAATTTGTATAATCTTCTAAGGTGATATCTTGCAATTGTTGATCATTCTGATCTTGAAGAAGACTTTCAGTTTGGAATTGAATAGAGGCGAGTTGATGGGGATCAACACCTTGTAGTAACATTGTGTCTTGAACTTGTGTAAAGACCTCATCTTGTAGACTTGGGGATAAATATTCTCCATCTTCCGATTGATAAGTAACACCAGTTAGTGTGAATGAATCACTCGACTGGAACTGGATGATTTGCGAAGAGGATTGTCCAGGGTCAGAGGTAGTACGTTTGACGGAGACTTTATCTCTTTTCAATATGAGATCGGCTAAAGCTTCAGCTTTCTGTTGAGTGCTAGACTGGGTGGTAGCCGACGTTGTCGTTGTTGCTGTTGAACGGGACGCATTATTAAAAGCTTCAGCATCGGAATGTCTTCTAGCTTTTTCAGTTGTTTGTTGGGGCGGAGCCGGAACAACAAAAGAAGTAATTTTTGTGTCCAAATCATTTGAATTTACTGAGGAATGCACTGTTAGTGGGAACAACGGAGGAGCTGATGATTTTGTGTTGTCGCTCTCGCTGGTGTTGCCCGATGATTGTGGATTTGTTATCCGTTTATTGATGATTTTCTCTTCAATTAGAGCCCGAACACTCACTGAGGCCGTTTGTAAAGGTGGTCCATTAACATCTTTTTTCTCACATTTTTTATTCTCAGCATCCTGGGAGGAAATCCGTTTTTTCTTTATTATTAAAATTTTATCATGAAATTCTTTTGTAAAATTTACCTTTTTGAAATAGCCCCCATGTAGTCGCATATGACCATTCAGGGCTGGGATGTTCTTGAATTTCCTATGGCACAGATTGCATTCGACAGGCTTCGGTTCAGCTTTGTTAGTAGTGGTAGTGGTGGTGGCGGTGGTGGTGCCAGAGGATGATGAGGTAGCAGCCGGGGATGTTGATGGGGTGGTTGTTGTAACTTTCGCCTGCGGGCTCGAAGCGCTCCCACTTGTTTTGTTTGATGAAGTCTGTTGCGTCTATACACATAACGAGACTTCAATGAAATTTTTTCCGTTAATTAACTCGCCTTATTCTACATTCAAATACACACAGAACGACGCCATAATTGATAATCAACTATTGCTTCGTCGAAATACTATTCATGTGTTTGACAAAAAGAGAATATTTTATGAAATAGAAATACATATTCATTTGAAAAGAAACACAATCGATGGATATTTTATCATAATAATTTTGACATTTTTCCGCTTCAAATACGTATAGCAAGTACTGACGTCTACATTTTTCAATCCAGGTTCAAAATATAAATAGCAAGAATAATCGCCACATTGGCTTATTGTTAGTGACTACCTATGTAGCAAAATTTCGAATATAGGTGGAAATGAGAAAACATATCTTTTGCAGACCTTAAGTTTGAAATTTAGGGGTTAGTGAGTGTTAGTAATAAGTTTTACCTGTCCAAAAACGGAATAATAATAGTAGTTAGTCCAGAAACGGTCCATTTTATGGAAAACATCAGTCACTTTGTTACACAGTAGAGTACACTTGAGCATCATATGATGGTCGAACTACTAAATTTGATAAATCATAGAAGGGGGATGAATGTGGAAGGTGATCACCCCGCAACGTCAGTTGGTTGAAATAACCGGATTATAAATGTGTTTTATTATTTTTGTTTCAATAAATTCTAAACTAACAATAAGCGCTTATATATGAAATTTAATTGAAATAAAATCATTATTGTAATCGTAATTTGAGAAAAAAATATTATAAACGTTGATGACGCTAATTATTTAATGAAATTTGTCAGTTAATTTTACATAATTGTTCGTTGCAGCATTTCACCCTTTAAATATAAAGGGGAGGGATGTCCCGCAAACCTGCCCTGACTAGTGTCCAGTAGATAGATCCTCAAAGGCCAAAGGGCGTCAAGTTCTCACACAGCATCCCTCTTTTCCATCGAATACAACATTAATGTATATATCGCTTTTGTCTACATTTAACAATCCTTTTATGTAAACTTTACTTAACAAAAATTTGTTTGATGATCAAGAAAATCCTCGTATTTTCCCTAAATACAAAAGAGAAGAGACATTTCGAGAATTTGTTTAGGTTTGATAATTAGAAATTCTGTTGACAAGAGAAATTCTCTCTTTCTATTTATACGATGGAGAAGCCTTGACCAGCCCTCAATACAAACGAACTTTGTCAATTTTAATCGTATTAATTCCCATAGCGTCATTCCGCTAATTGGAAGGTTCAACGGGTTGATTCGGTTCCCTTCTAACGTAGAAATATCTCTGTGTTGGTGTGTGTGTGTGTACGAATGAGGTTGCGCGCGTGCAGATGTTGAATTAATTCATTTTTCACAATTCTCCAACAACTTTGCGGTAAAGCCGCTTTCCAATTAGTAGGACTACGGTTAAAATTTTAAGTGATTAATTACAGGTCAAAGTAATTTGCGGAACTTATAAAAAAGTTGTAGTAGAAACCTATATCTTTTTTTTTTGTACTTCTTCCTTTTTACTGTTCGAAAAGTCGTCATCTTTTCATCTAACTTTGCTTTGGATATTTTCTTTTTCTCTACTCCATTTCCGTAGTAAAACACAACTTGCTATATTTCTTCTATATATTGAAAGTTGGAAGTCTTTTCAACTTAGTCTGCTTGTTCTATTTAGTTGTTCGCTCGGTCGCTCTACTACGCAAACTTCTCTAATTATTTGGTTTAGTTAAGAGAGAGAGAGAGAGAGAGAGAGAGAGAGAGAGAGAGAGAGGGAGAGAGAGAGAGAGGAAAGAGAGAAAATTCGAAATTTGTTAAAAAGTAACAACTAGTTTGTTCTCTTATAACTTGACTTAGCTATCGAATCAAATAAGAAGTTCTCCAGATCTGGCTCTAGATTCGAGCGAACGCGAACTATATATATACATTGTAAATTTTTATCAACTTCAATTCAGTGCTAGTACGTATTCACAATATGTCGCAACTATATATTAAATAGGTAATATTGGTGCATTTCACAAAATTTCAAATTAAAGCTTAATAAACAGTCAAAGATATTAATATAAATTCGCTATTTGAAATTTGAAATATGTATGTATGATGCGGTTTCGCTATACAGTTCCCAGGGCCTAGGCTTTATTCATTTATATGCATAAAGTAAACCACCATTGGAACTAATTGGCAATGTAATTTAGTTTGGGCAAAGAGTAATTATTGAATTCGTTTGTCGAATAGTCCGCATTCTACATAAAAGGAAGTCCGCATTGGAACTAGATAAAGTCCCATCTATTGCATGGACTTTGTGGAATTAACAACAACAACACGACTATTCTATAGTTATGCTGTACCTATATATTTTAATTGAATCATCAAATTGATATGAAATTTTACACGTACAAACTGAAAACTGGTGGTGCTATTCGAAACTTACCGTCGATGTCCATACTCTTTGAACTTTGACTGGTGTTTTGTTGACTGGTTTCGCAGTCGGTTTTGTTGTAGGTTTACTAGCAGCTGATTGAGATTGTCGTTGAGTTTGTTCCATGATTTGATGGATTAAATCTAGTTGTTGTTTAGTGAGACCATCATTGTTACCGCCGTTACCACCCTATAAAAACAAAATAAAACGAAGAAGTTGCATTTAGAGGATACGGTACAAGAAAGTGTTTTTTGTTTCTGCCTTGATAAGAATCTTGTAACTAGTAGTTTGGGAGTGGATCAGTGTCTACGAAAATTATTAGATTTTAGACTAAATGAACGTCATAGATTGTATGTTAAAATATTGACATAAACTGTACAATTTTTCTTATATGACTTAATATTTAAAATGGATTGTTCCAAGTCAGGTGAAAAATAACGGACTGCTCTTCAACATTATTACTAGGATTACTGACGAATTCCACCCAACACTTTCTAAGTATTATAAATTGGATTCAGGCGGTATTTGAAAATATAATTTACTTGACAGATTTCTCTACGAGAACGCAGCAGCAGGATATAGTCTATTTGACGGTAAACGAAATTGCAACCAAGCATAATGTCACGTTTTTATTGCAAATGAAAAGTAAATACCTTTGCCGGCTCGGTAGCTAGAAGCTGTTGCAGTTGACTTTTGCCGTTTGTATTGCTAGACGTTGTAGTAGACGATGTCGGTGGTGGTGCATATTGAATGCAACTCGAACCATGCGGTGATGCTGCATCACCTGATGCCGCCCCCTGTGCCGGTGACATTGTTGTACTGTTAACAGCAGCCGTGGTCGTTGTCGCCGCTGCTGTTGTTGTAGAACTATGATGGTTTTCTGTATGTCGTCGTAACGATCTAGCATCACAGTAACTTTTCCCACAGCCTTCTGCTTTACATTCGTATGGCTTCTTATTACGATGGGTCAGCATATGGCCATTACTATAAGAGAAATGTATTAATTTTAATATGGAACATCTACCAAACTTCCGCAATATATATATATAATTCGAATGGATTTGGTAGAGCTCAGAATTGACTTACAGATGGTCTTGTCGCTTGAATGCTTTGCCACACATTGTGCAAACGTACTTTCGTTCATCGCTATGTGTGAGCTTGTGTTTCGCCAATGCTGAAGCATTTCCAAATACTTTGGCACACACCTGAAACAATAATAATAAATATAAATTGGAAATAATTAACCGAAAAACTATCAAAATACAAGAAATTTTTGAAATCAAATAATACTATTCTTGGTTTAATTAGTTTCAAATATCATGGTGGCAGCAACAATGGCTATGACAACAACAACAGCAGTACAACCTTTGATTGTACGTCCATCCAAGTATGTACAGAGAGAACTAATTCCATTTACAGTGCTGTCTGACCAGCTGCCATGATGAAATGTTATATTACACATTCTTTGAGTTTCGTGGAGCATATGATTCGCGTTTAATATATTAAAAGGGCCATTTGAAATATGACAGCAACGCGAGATATTTTGTTCTTCTGCTGTATTCTGATTTTACATACTTACATATACAGACAACAGTCTCGTTGTCCGTGTACATTCTTAATAAAGGTAATAAGAACGTGAAAAAGTAAATGTAATTTTAGCCACGGCAAATTCAAGTAAACATCAAAACTTTTATGTGTACAACAAAAATCAAGACTTTTATTATATTGGTGTTTTTGTTGTTGTTGTTGTTGTTGTTGAGAAATGTACAATTTGAAACAAAAGTTTTGTTTGGAAATTTCAACCAACCTGACACTGTTGAGGACCTTGTCGATTTGGTGAAGCAGCCTTCGGTCGAGCTCTTTTCACTGTCAACTTTACTATATCTGATGACGTATTGTTGTTGGTTGTTTTCTTATCATCTGTTGTAGTTGAAACTGGAAAATATAATATTTCGAATTCTATTATTTTCATCATTCCTGTTAGAAAATAAACATTCTTATTTCGTATTTTTATAATAAAACTCTAAGCAATATTCTGAAAAGAGCCAATTTTGTTGATATGGTTTTTGTTATTTTGTTGGGAGAGATCAGGAGGCTTGTTCGTTAATTGATTCCTCCGACACGAAATTTCGTAATTTCGTTGATGGAAGTTTTGTGGCCCCGGATTCTTCTTCCAAGTAGTAGTATATATAGGAGAGGGTCGGGTAATATTATAGATCGCACTCAGCAGGTTGTTGTGATAAGAGAGCTAGTATAAAAATTGAGTTATGAGATGAAGTCTTCTGTTGACAATTCCCAGTGGAAATAAGTTGTTTGCGCGCGCTAACTCCGGCACTCCATTACTCTCCACCATCGTCGCGATAGAAACGACGTGTGTCAATATCAATAAATGCTCCGCATATATACAGTACATAGTATACATATAGACGACTCATCTTCCAAACAGTAGGCAAATCATATGGGATATCTATTCGTTAGGAATTTATTAAAAATGCTCCAATGGATAGTAATCGGAATCGAAAGGGAAGAGCACCATATCTAGCTTAGCCCGGCGCATCCACCAATTTTCTTATCAATTACCCTGAACATGATATTTCACTTTACTGTTGTAAAAATTTTTAATTACAATTCTGATGTTCATCCGGTGACTGAATTTTAATTAAAGGATGAATTTTAATGATAAATTTTGAGACAAAATATTTCTTCCATTTTGTTCTATTTACAGTCTACTACTAATACTGTAAGTTTTATGCGAATATTTCAGTATGCATTTATAAAACATTTTTCAATTTGTTTTTGCTAATTCTCCCATTGCACTAGGTCTTGCATTATTCAACATTTGGTCGTCTTTTCGTATAGTTTTTTTTTATACCCTTCGTCTCGATGTACGGAATATAAATTTATTATTCTATTGCTCATGAGGATGAAAACTCATGACAACAAGGCGAGATATTGATTTATATTGTCGGAGCGTTTCTAACAATATTTATAGAGTTTTTTTTGCCCCAGTTCAAATTATTCAACATTGTTCTATTGAGATAAAAATAAACTTATTGTTAGTATTGGCGAGTTCTCGTCTTCATCCATATGCAATTGGGATTTGTCCCAAAGCATTGAACATTTCTAGAGCTAATTTACTGATTCAATATCCCAATGAAAACAATTTAGAGATCTATATTTGTTTATTATTAATGGCAAGAAACTGTAGGAAAATAAATAAATGAAACAACAAAAAATAGATACCGTTCATGTAATTTTACATCATTTGTATTGTACATCACATACTATATTCAAACGACGATTGCCAACAAAGTGTGAATCAATGTAATATTTGAATTGCAAAATGTCTATTTTCCACTTTTTATTATGAAAAATATAACAACTTTTCGAAGGGTAACTTCGAGAGCCGCAGGCAACTAAAAAGAGACAATGATTCCATATTTGACAACGCCGTTGTCTTTTGTGAACAGTAAACTTTCCATGTGATTCAGGAATTGTAAAATATCTTCCATTACTTTAATTCACAAAACATACAGTGCCTCGAAGTCAAAAGAACTCTGTTCTGTTACTGTGAATATTTTATTTTAACTTTAATTTATATCTTCAATTAAATCCTGATTGAAATTGTCATTATTCTATGTGCCTATAACGACGATAAATTTTCCGGGATAGATGCAATTTCATTGCAAATGGCAAGTTTTCTGAATCGGCATTGAAAAATAGATAAATTTTCTCACGTCTGTTGGTTTTCTATGGAAACGACATATTGTAACGAAATTGTAAAGAATTTCTAGCAGGCGTGAGACCGTCTATTTAAACTCCCAACACTGTTCATGTGAAAGACTAACACACCCGACCAGTTGTCATTATTCTAGTCAGGAAGTGACATGGCTGGTGTTTTATTTCCGTCGGCTGGCCGTCATTAGTGTTCCAAGTCTGAGTCGAATGTGAAATCTGGGGAGTTATTCAATTGGTTTCCTAACTTCAAAAAGAACCAACTCCCAATCGCTCCCTACACCCATCTACTATCCCTCTGGGAGAATTGCCCTTTACAGTTCAGTTTTCAGTAGATCTTTATTTGAGTCGTTGTGTCGATCGAAAGCCGATTCCGAAAATTGTTTCCGAAATTATGATGAAACGCGCCCGCCTTCCAAACTCAAACTACATTCTAGTTGGACAAACGAAAGGAAACTGTAATTTTCCAGATGGTTAGACATTCAAGTTTCAACACAATAGAAGCCTTAAATTGCATAATATTGGACCTAATCTCTACATCAAGCAAAGCTAAGTCACGCCTTACCACAAACAAAACCACATCGGGGAATGTTTTTTTGAAAGATATCAAAATAAAACGTCCAGAAAATACATTTTAGATTCTCGTTTTTCAACATTTTCCCAAAGAGTGCGTATTGCTTTTGTTGATACTGTTTTAAAATGCATAGTATAAATGATATGAATTTTTATTACAATGAATCGCTGTAAATTCCCCAAAGTGACAAAAAAACTTCACCCTCATCCTTTTAATGTAACAACGTTGCAAACAAATGAGCCGTAACTGTCATGTTGAAGCAAGACACACAAAAAAAGGGACCACCCTCTTGTCCTTTGAGCTTTATCTTCCCACTCTCTCTTTCTCCTCGAGTTTTTTAACTTTTATTAATAAAGAAAATTTTGCAACGTTGCCGGCAAATCGTGTACGATTTGAAAAACGTCTAACTTATAAAATCGGATCTGTGGAAGAAGGGGACGACAAACCTGCATCGTTGTCCGTCGGGACTCCCAAGCTGTTGGAGTTGTCGTTGATAAAGGCCTCAGCTGAGTTGGTAAAGGTCTGTGGGGACAGAGTAAGGTCCGGGCCACTTGACGAATCGAACAGATCGAAGGTGGCTGTAACAGCTTCGTTTCCACCTGGAAATGAAAATTGCCTATTGAGGCTTGTTCTCTTATTGTTCAGATATATCAAAATATTCGAACAGTTTTCTTGTACAAATTTAAATGTAACTTTATTGTGTGCCATGATTATAAATTTGATATCAATTAAGAAGGAAAAAACGAAAAAGAGTCAACATAAAAACATGTACAAATATGTGATATTCTGGGTTCAGTTATGTGGTTGCAGTTATTGTGAATGAAAAAGGGAGGACGCACAAGAAATGGCCCCTGGGAGTATTCTATCATAGTTGTTCGTGTCCGGTCAAAATTACCCCCATACATCACATCATCCGTCTCGTGCACTTGCTCTGCAGAATGCTTATGTTCCAGTTGTGCCCATCCCCCCGATTTCTACTATTCCACCACCATCATCATTTGACCCTCTTGAATTTTCCACAAAAAATATGCACGTACTAATATGAACGAAATCGATGTTGATATATGTGTGGGTGAATCGAAGCAAAGCAGAATAGACCCTGAGTAATGATATTAGGACCCTTTTCATATTTCGGTTTTTTTCTATATGCCGAGATTGGAGATGAACACCCCTTGTCGTCATCCTATTGAATATATTTAGAAAATTCATCGTTGAAAAGGTGGCGATTTTCAACACGTTTATCTTCACACGATCATCATTATTATTATTATCATCATCATCATCATCATCGTCGTCAGATCGAATGTAGACGATACGATGATTAGGATAATGAACGGAAAAACATTTTTTTTCTTACTGTCCTCAAAATACATGGAAAAATCTATAAAACTCGTTATAACTAATGAAAACGCAACACAAAAAAAAATTCCAAGTAAATACTCGTTTAATTTGTATACTTAGACGATTAGATAAAAAGAAAAGCAGGAAAGATGATTAAATTTACTGAAAAGCAACTTTGTTATTGATTTAGCTTTTAATAACTGTTTGTTGAAGATGTTTAATCTTGTCATCCAGTTTAGATTAACGAAAATAAATTATATTCCAAAGAAAATTGAAATAGCTCAATAAAACATTAAAACAAAAATGAAAATGGAGAGAATTTAAAAGCTTTTTGAAATGCTTGAATTTTTGCCTACAGGAGAATATCTATAATACGTATAATGATCTTTATTTTGTAAAATATAAATCTTGTTGTAGTACATGTTCGTCTCTAATAGAAAAGACGCAAATGCGATACCAACGGAATTGCTATAAGAGCTTTGAGAATGCCTTAAATGGATATTAAATTGGCTCGGAATGGTTGGTTCCGTTCAGTATATCCGTCGATTTGCTCTAATCGTATTTACGCTCTAATTGAATACTTGAAAGTAGAGTAGTGATGATTGTGGCTGGAATTATCTCTTTGTCAAATTTGCAAATATATTTCTATTACATTTGAATTAGATCGAATTAATTGGAATAAACATATATATTAAATATCTTCTAAACATAATTCAACAGTTTAAAATACTGAATAGATATGTTTCATTCTAGTTGGTTGATGATATCGAGAGTTGGAGAGCTATACTTCTTACCGAATGTTCGTATAAACTTCAGTTAAAGCCCTCTAGGAATCTGTAATGAGGTCTTCGCAGTATTCGATAATTTTACTTACTGCCAAAACTTTTCCTTTGGTATGCAAAACTTCTGCTCACCCTCTCCACCAATTATCGATCGACTTGAGAATACGTCTACCGCAGAAAAATTTGTTGGCAAAGTTGATTTTAAAAAGCACACATTTACTGAAGAAAAAAAAGATGGATACACATCCACTGAATACAAAAAAACCCTATATATTCCCTTTTAGAGGACTACCTCTAGGGAAATATCGGCCAATATTTATGTTTTATTTCCCAATTTGATTGCACACATTTCAATTCAAATATTAAACGAACTTTATTTTGTTGACTGGAATTATGTTTTATTTTTCCGTTTAGTTTGTTTCTATCTTCGTTTATTATTCCTCTCTATGTATATCAAACTATAAATATACATACACACACACACACACACATAGGTGGAATTAAAAGGAAAAACGAATAAATGGGGAATGAATTTGCAATTCATTTAAATTAAACAAAATTAATTATGAATGATGTTTTTCGATTTTTTTTTTACATATTCGGGGGTGTGTTATCCAAAATTTAAGTACAACAGAAAGCCATTATCGATTACCGGGGACAAATCAAAACCAGATATTGGGAGAAAAATCCGTTTCCGAAAAAACGACCACCCAACATATTTTCAATTCAAGCGCGAAAAAATGCATTAGTGATAATTTACAGTTTGGTTTTAAGATTCACATTGGTTGATTTCAATATTTTAAATTTCGTCTCCACTGAAAAAGTTTTCATTGATGGAAATGGAATGGATGTGTCATATTTACATTTTTTAGTAGCGATCATTCGTTACACACAAGAATAATGAATGGTCAGAAGAACGATTAATGCTGTATTTCCAGCCTGTAGAGGAAAATAAAGGCGATTTTAAAAAGTTAACATGAACTGTAAAAAATTACCATTTAAGTTTAATGTCAATATGCCTATTATTTATTGATTAAGAAGTTGTTCTGTAACCTTGGAGCAAAACTTGAGTTTATCTTCGTTATGGAATTGTAATCCATCATAAGATAACTTCTCCTATTTATGGAAAATGACAACTTTACTGCTGATATTCAAGTTTAATTCAGCCAGTCTGTTATCGATGATATTGAGAATATGAAGAGATGTGTTCTACAATGACAATGTATTCGAGCAAACAATGGAAATTTTATAAAAATCGTATGATAAACTTTGATTTTATAATTCAACTTGACGAAAAACCTGTACTGAAAAACTAGTAGTTCAAAATAAGATTTAAGAGTCTAGACAGTCCAAGCGTTACAATGATAAACGACGGTATAAGTACAAGCAATTTGTCCAGCTGACGAAGTTTCAGCTAACGTATTTTGTAAAACCTTACAACTTCCAAACAGTAATAATTTACATTGTTTCTTACTTGTTTACGTGTTTTATGCGAGTTACTGAAACTATTGTCATTATAATAAAACGTTTTTGCAACATTGAGCCGAAGAGAAAAAAAGTTCAGGAAATAAAGACGACAATGTCTAATCAATGTTATCGTTAGCCATCAACTAAGGACATTTTTAAAGTAATTTCGTAAAGTCTCATTATCAAGCTCTATCTTTAAAAGCAATTAGTTTAATGTTTATCTTGCTGTCGCTGGTATTATACAATTACGGGATATTTCTAGAAAATTATGAAGAAAAAAAATGGCACATCTCGGCGTGTCAGTTTTTTTTCTTGTCGTATTGTCGTTGTTGATTTCGATGTTTTTAGTGTTATTGTTGTTGCTTTGCTCCTCTCTTCCAACAGTATCAAGTTAATTAATTTTTGAGTATAACAGCGACATGAAATATATCTTCGTCTTGTCTGTGAGCCAACTAAGTACGGTTTCTATAGTTGATTCAGACACCGCCTTGCAGGCAAAAAACCAAATTAAATGTATAGTGTAATACAGAGGGACTTTTGTTGCGAAATCGCTAAAGAGCGAGACAGAATTTACTTGTTTGAATAGTTAAGACAGCAACTTGAAAGACTTTTCAAACTGAGACCGGAATCTTATCATTCATCGGTCTTTTAATATCAAAGTTGCAAGACAAACATTGAAACGAACTTTGAAAATAAGCCTTAAAGAGATCACTATTTATTTTATGAAAAAGATTCATCTATAAAGTATAGAGATAGATTTGTTTAAAAATTCACCATTCTAGTATTAGATTTTAATCAGGTATATGGTTGTAGATTTTCCACAATAAATTCAATAGTACCTTGCTTGATCACTAAATTCATCAGCTGGTAAAGACCTATACCACTAACGAGCCAGCTATTAATTGGGTTTTCTCTGACAGCAACAGCCAACGCACACCCGTACCTCGTTAGTTGATTACGTGAATGTGGTAGTAACCTTTCACTAAAACTAGCTGAAAGTTTCCAACTTCGGAAATTGGAAAGCTTATCACTACATACACCTTGGACCAAGACCATCACTAGATCTATCAGCACATTCGAATTTCGCAACTGCAATAACTGTTGATGGACAGAAACGCGTATAGAAGCCTACTGGAGAACTAAGAACTTTTTCTAAGATGTAGCAAAATGCTTATTTTTTCCACATCATTATATAATTGCTGGAAAAAATCTGGTTTTTGGAAAAGCGTTTAGAATAGACTGAAAGTTGAGATACTTGTCTGTCTTTTCAGAGGGATTTTTCTGAAACGTTACATACTGGGGAATTGGGATATGTTGGCGAGGAAAACACTGACAACGCAAAGTTTTCTAGTGAAGTTCATGTTTACAACTCGACCAACATAAGTGAATACATATGTACGTTTCAAGAAATGCTGATACGAATCCATTGGCCAACAACTTGTTTGCAATTTCTTCAGAGCTTTATCACAAGACTCTCCTACAATAAGATGCTTATCGGTTGGATAAAGTTTTCAGTAACTTTGCCATAGAGAAGAAGACATAATATTAGTTATATTCTCTATGCATAAGTATAAGTATGTAAAGTTTGCATATGTAAAAATGGAATAAAACGTTAAGAGACTTCAAGAAAATAACGATGCATTGTTGTAAATATTCATGAGAGGACTGCTGTAAAGTCTCATTTAAAGATTTCTCTCTCTCTCTCTCGCTCTTTCAATTTTATTCACAGACAAAGAGTTATGATGTGGTTCGAAGACACGTGTAGTCGAAATTTATAAATTTCTAATTAAAATTACCATCTGACTATACAGTGTTTGAGATGTAATGGATCTAGGAGAGTCTCAACTGATGAAAATTTTATTTTCGTTTTTATTTTTCATTAGATTGCTCCTACAGTGGTGTATGCCGAAGGGTTTTATTATGAAAATTTCATTGTCGCGCGCGGTGGTATATCATTTAAAATTTACATCAAGTGTACAGGTATATATAAATGTGTAGGATTTTTAAAATCCGCTTTCCAGTTCTGGCACATTCCTATTTGTTGGCAACTTAATGGACTTGTGTATGGATGTGGGAGATGGAAATTAAGAAGATTATTATACTACATTCTATCAAGACATTAAAGTTACCCTATATGAGAAAGGTAATTTGATCTGTTTAATTTGATGGAGATATATCAACATCCAAATGGGATGTCTAAATTTACACTCGAGTTTCATATTGCCACCAATCAATAATATGACAATTGTAAATCATCATTAAGAGATTCTTTATTAGATGCCGTCAACTTGGGATATGTAGAAATGTCTGCAAAATTGAATGTCAAAACTTGAGATCATTATAATGAACTAGTTATCATATCATACATCTGACATCAGAAGTTTATTTTTGGCGTTGTTGAATTTAGATTAAATGAGATGCAAAGATGCCTATTTTGGGAATGTATAAAAACGACTGAAGTTTCAATAGGGAAATAGAATAGAATATACGGAAAAAATATCACAGAAGAAGGGACGTTTTCATTTCCTATAAAATAAGAGAGACAGAAGGACGGGCCCTTATTCTACCAACTACAAACTTGAGGGCGACATTTATTAAAACGTCGATCGAGATTACAAAGTTATAGTATCTTAGACTTGCAAATCACAACGGAAATTGCTGCGCTATTGCACAATCTGATTACCTATATTGAATAAACTTCGGTTTAGTTTGTAACTAAACGGTTAAGGATTTTGTTTAGAACGATTAAAATTGCCCTAGTGTTCTTAACAAACGCAATATGAATTTTAAAATATACACTATAACCAACCAACATAGAAGTTGGTCCAAAAAAAGAGCAAGAAAACAGCCGAGAGGAAACTCAGTTAGGAACCTAGTCTGGAACAGAAGTAAAAGTGTTAAATCAACAATCACGCGAATGTACTTTTAAAGAATACGTGCCGAGCGTGGAAATACAAAAGGAAAATATTGAATAGGAGGCCCAACATTGTTGGACTCTATATCTGAGTCGAGTGGAACTAAAAGAACGGAAGCAAGATAGATAATAAGGTGAACTTTTGATTTCTCCAGTTGAACACATCTTTTCAACTGACTTTAAAAAATTTCTGTGCACAAAGCTTCGATCCAACACAATACGATGTTTTATACAGTTGAATTTCCAAGTTTTAACAACTTTAAAATCAAAATTCTGTCTTTCTAATAATATAACATCTCGGATATTTAAATAAATCGATTCCGTTTTGGTTAGAAAACGATTAGTATTGAATTTGCCACATAGTTAACGAAACTCACTGTAATTATCGCAAAACTTTCAACTAACAGCTCCATAAACGTGATAATAATAAAAAAAGAAACACCCAAAACCACGAAACGATTATACTCAAATGGAGATAATTTCGAACAGTTAGAGAGCCTTTTGCATGGTCGGTTGTTAACAGTGTCATTTTCAAGTTCGGCTTCTAATCCTTTCAACTAGTTCAACTCGCCTTGTAGAGATGCTGGGATAGTTTTGGATAAAGTTCATCTGTACAATGTCGAAACAGTGCTGGCGGTAACGATTAGTATGCGACCAGATCCGTTTTCGAACATCAGTAAAGGCCGCCACCTGGCGTGCTCTAATTAAGAGTTTCGTACTGCGTACAATACATAAACACAGTAGGATGGTTTTGTTGCCTTCCTGTCGTTTTAAATTGAACCAAATTTTAATAAAAATACAACAATATATTTACAAAACGGAAAAAATGCTTTACGTGTCTATTTTTTTTTGTGTACCGATGTTTGTTTGTATAAAAAGAAAAATTCTCAACACTCCCCTGTGGACAGTTTTTCTTATTCTGCTTTGATGTCGACAACAATAATACTTTGTAAAAACACACTACAATGTTGTTGCGTGGAAGGGCGTTGTATTGAATTATGTTCACAAACGATTCACACTTCTCTTTCTTTATACAATTTTTGTTGAATGTCAACTTTAATTATCATGTATTTGAAAAATTTAATAAATTATCTCTTCTAGTTTCATTTACAAGATTCCCTTATAAAATTAAGTTGCTGCCATTTGAAAGGTCGTTGTTAATCCAGTGCGTAGGTGCCGACTGGTATACATTGATCGTTCAGAGAGCTTTCAACAGTAGATAATTATCTACCATTTATAATTAAATATAGTATTTTACACTAATTACATGTTTTGAATAAAAGCGCAATAGAAAATCTGTGTTTCATACATACATACATACATACATAACTTTTATCATACATCGAACAAATGTAAACATATAATGCATATTTACAAAAATATGCATTAGAAATTCTGTAGATAAATAATCCTGTTTGTATGTTCGTAGCAGGTTTATATCAAAACGGTGATATGAAAATGGCGAATGCTGTGGGCGGATTGTTTTCAGACTAAACATCATATACCTGTTTTCGAAAAAAAACAACATTCCATATCCAATGATTATACTCCATTAAACGATAAATATCGATAAAATGAAAAATTAGGTCATTACAACTTTAAAAAGTACGAGTGATAAAAATGGTGGATGCGCCGGGCGTAGGTACCATACATTTCTACGACAGCTTACAGTCACAAAACACTCAGTTTCTTCGCTGCACGGTTTTTTCAAACGACAGTTCGCTTTATAAAAACGATATTTCGCCAGGTTGTGTTGACGTTAATTTGATTACATTTAGTTGACGGTCTAGATTTATGTGGCCGAAATTAGGAAATTTCTTAAACGACCAATATTTCAAATATTTTGTGGCTGATTCGCATCCGTACATCTGGAATAATGTTTTCAGTAAATTTTGTTGGTATTGTATGGAAACAGTTTAAGGGAGAGTGGGTTGTGCGACATCTGGTTCGTATAGTCGTAAACTAGATGATGTTGCGTAAACTGAATCCACGGTGTGCTGATATTACGTTGGTATACCCTGTGTTCTTTACTTGATAAAGCCACATGGCCATAAAATGGCAAATTCGGGCCTTGCACAAATTCACCTACTCTCTAAAGCAAAAGACTTTAATATACGTGAATATATCGTTGAAAGCATTGGTAGGGTAACGGTGCAGTAATATTCTTGAAAATAGTGGTATTTGCCATTCGTTTTCTACATGTGGTGGCGATTTCTGGTCGCCTATTTATCTTCACCGTATTGGATTAATTCAATATTTTTCACAATTCAGAAAATATATCTATATGTGTGTGTGTATATGTTGACGTAGATTGCTACCCTCTAGGGTTCCTTTGTCTTCAGAAATTAGATTTCATGATACCATTTTTCAGCAAGTCGTGAACAGCAGTTACCAGACCCGCAATTTACATTCCTAACTTTACGTTTTCTTTTCCACTTGTCTTTAGATGATTTCCTTGGATTCTTATCGAAAACTCTAATATTAAAATGTTTCTTACTACATAATTTCAAATTGGAAATGAAATTACAGAAAGACGAGTTACTCATCGCTTTACTATCATCTTGTTGGACAATTAAATCCAGTTTTAATTTGAAAAATGTTGATTATCTCCAAACAATACTGAACAATATTATGTATGATTGTGAGTCAATAATTCCGATAACATCTCAGTCAAATTATTCGGTTCCTCTTATATTTCCGCTAGGATAGTTTCATTTATCAGAACTATATGGTGAATATTGCCCAAGTTTAGGAAGACAAAAAAAAGAACTTCGACTAACTCATTTCAACAGATATTTTAAAAGAGAAAAATCCTTTGTGCGTGAAGTTCGTTCGTGGCAATTTTTATAAATTCAATGTCGGTATTCAAGTTGTGGAACGTGTCAGACGTTCTTATAGATTCCACTGAATTGTCACAAACATTTCTGAAAATTATTGAATACATCCTTTCATTCGTTTGTTTGATATGTATTTGAAACTATGTGAAAGTTGAATATTTTCCAGTAACGTGGTGTCAACCGTATTTCAATCAAAATCAGTGATAAAAGTAATAAAAAACAGCAAGAACAATTTCTATCACAAATATAGTATTACAGAGAAATTTATTTTACCCGAAAATTGAACTAGTCCTAGTTGACGTTTCAGGTAATTAATGTTAAATGGCCATCGAATATCAACTAATGAAGCTGACGTTGGTTAGTTAGAGAGAAACGTTGACAACGACACCCTAGAGCGATATCTTCGTGTACTCCCTCAATTTTCTCAAATTGGACAAGATTTACCCGTTCATTATTGTTAGCTTGTCACCTTATATGTCCGTTGCACGATCACTATTGTCACTAACTAAACGCCGGTAACATTACAGGTCACCGAAGAGAATCTAGTATTATCATACATATAGTTGAATATATTGAAATAATATATGAAATAATTCAAAATGGGAATTTTAAATAAACATGATTTTGATAATTTCCTGAATTTGCGATCAAAATTGAAAATGGCTAGATTATGTGATTTGTTCCATTAAACGTATAAATAAATCTCTAGATTACATCAGTTATATATAGATAATTTGAATAAATAAATCAAGTCAAACAAAACCATCCATTTCGTTAATAAATAATTATCGGAAAAACGCAATAAATTAATCGAATAACATTCCGAAATGAATATCAATAATAGATTGAATAGAGAGAGAGAGGGAGAGGGAGAGAGATAGATTGAGAGAGGTATTATTAGTAGTAGTTAGAGCATTATGTATAGTATTACTGCAGTCATATCCTATTATAATTCAACTTGTCGAAATCCAGAAAACATCAAAACGGGAAACTAGATCCTGTATTATATTAAAATAGATGGACAATAACTGGAAAATTAATTAGATTTCAGTTAACAGTACAACCGGTATAGGAAAATATACTGAATTCAATGTTATTTTGACATTTCAATTAGCACATCTAATAATTCATTCAAGTAAAATTCAATCAACATATAGACGCAAAATAGACACAAAAAAAATTTACGCTCACATCAATAGAGTCTAATTTGTTTGCATTTCATTCATTTATTAAATTATAGTAAAACTATAGAGACAGTTGCGTAATCTAATTTAGGCTCTGTATCCATACTAGAGGCTGAAAGAGAACTTAACAATTTGTCTTCTCTAGAAAGTTGGAATAAGTTATCAAAATTTTCGAAATGATAGATGGAAATCAGGTGGTACAAGTACCAAGTACCGGCATCAATAATAACCGATATCACTCATTTTAAAATGAATTATCGGTAATAGATGTGATACTGTTGCTTGTTTGTCCTTTAATGTTGATGTTGGTGACAATAATCAACTTAATGTGCTGGTGCTGTTGGTGGATATGTGTAGCTTCACAACAACAATACAATTACATAATTACAAAAAACCTGTTAGAATGGCGTGAAATTAATTAAAACCAAAGTCAGCATCTTTGAATGGATGAAAGGTGCTTTAATTCATCAGATAGTTAGTTGTACGAGCAGAATCTCCGAGATTTAATACTGTTAATGCATCTGGAATGTTCATCGATCCATTTAGAAAGATCTTATTTCTGTATTATATAACGTATGCAATTTGTAAAAGTGAAACGGAAGAATTAGTCAACCGTTATCACTAGGTCCTTCATATCAGATTTTAATGTATAGTTTATAGTTTTCTAGAATGCAACATTGGAGATCCAAGTTAATGAGGTACTCGTGTCGATCAACGTTAAATTTTGTAATCTCTCCACACAACACAGTCAAGCCCACCATTATCAGTATTTACCCAGCCACTCCATTTGAGTTAATAGAAACAACCATATGCTTTAAACTATAGATCAGAAAGCATATTCATTATACTATATAAATACAGTAGGAATACCCATTTTGTTTCAAGTATTACCATCGTTGTACCTACCTACCAATGTACATACATTTGCATAACATAAGTCTTCAGCCAGATGTACATAGATTTTTTTGCAATTCTCGTGATTCCACAAGTTAACATTCTTGTTTTGACTCTATCTCAAGTTAGCAACAAAACGTGCAGATTTGAATAATTATGCAAAACTCGTAACGAGAAATAGTTGTAGAGTTTACCCAAATTTGCTAAAATAAACATTGCCAAGTTAAATAATAATATTTGGCACCATCATCTCATCATCGTCATATACCTTTTCCGTGAATTTGTGCTAGTTAAAGTAATAAAAGTACATCTTGTATTTTGTACTATAAGTAAAGAAACAACTAAAGCCGACACGAACAACAACTATACGTGTACTTGTATACACGTGTAAAACTGAATCTCTTACTAAATACACTTACGGCAACTTCATTTAACTTTCCTAGTCGCATAGAAAGCTGAGGAGTACTTAGGGGAGCGTATATCTAATTGCTGTTTAACTTGAGACTCAACAATTACTGTTTTATGTTAAACTATACTTAGATAATTTCGACGTCTACTATATTGTTTAGTAACGTTTTTCGATAATACGAGCAAGCTTAGGAATCTGAGATTTCATGTTCAAATTGTAACTTCCGTTTCGTTACAAATTAATTAACATTTTATAATCCGGATAGTCGAGAGCACATTGTTAATCGGCTAAAGGACCTAAGGATTAGACGATTCTCTCCTATCCTGGGTAGACTTGTCCCAAATACAGAGACTAATGTTTACATTTACACTGTAAACACGGTACACGATTGCTGTTTATACTATACTGGTGGTCAGAATACATACACGTAAATCAGCATTTACTCAACCACTCCACATCTAAATTCCTACTGATAATGCAAACAAAACAACGGACGAATTTTACTCGATTCCAGTTTCTCAAATACACACATATACATAAATATTATAGCCACACGTGTATGCATAATATTAGAACTGTTATTTGTATATTCGATAAAAGTTTTTGCCATTATCATCATCATCACCATCACTAC
>JAZBHA010000003.1:154051-223864 GCA_037464855.1 Iselma pallidipennis
GTTATTGGAAGCAATAAAATCTCTATATATGTTTGTATTTTTTTTTTGTTTCTAAAACGAGATCTACAGCCATCACCACGAAACAAAAGATATCGATTAGAACACCCAACGGCGGCAAGTTGGTATAATTACCAATCTTCCATTCCTGACAGAAAGAGATATCCGTTCGGCTCATTACACCCATAACAATGCTGATATTCACGAGTCAAGGGTTTTGGTGCGATGAAGAAATAAATTTGTGACGGCACATTGTCGAATACATAGAAAGAAGGGAATGAGGAAACATCGAAAGGATTTGAAATCAGCGAAAACGGAGGCTCAATTTTGGGGCTATGAAACAGACACAACATTGCGACAAAACAATAATGAAATGAAATTCATGAGACTAAACAGAACAGGGTAGGGTAGATTTATTATTGTTCAGGTTGTGTCGGGAAGAAAAGGGAAACGAAAAGGAAATTATTTTGAAACTTTTGTATTTTTGGGCAGTATTTGACAAATCTTTCTGATTATTTGACCCAGGTCCAATTGATGAAATTCCATGGAACTGATCCAGTTTTTTTTCTCTCGTTTTAATAATCCCTTTGGCAGTGAATGGAGCACAAAAACTCTCATATATTACAGGTTTTTTTTTGTATGCGGTTGCGTGCGGGTAATTTACGTTACAAGTTGGAGTAAGTTGGGAGATGTTATAATTTATATCAACAAAAATTATGTAGTGTACTACAGGATCTTTTGATTACACATTTCTTGTTTGTGTGTTTTTTGCTTTAGTATGCATCAAGCACTGCTACTACGCAGCTTCGTAATCGATTAGTTAACTTTTAAAGACGAATATTTGGAAGAAATCGACGACAACAACAGAAATGACGATAAAACGAAAACTGAATATTCCACGCGACCAAGCACAAACTCAAATGGCCA
Organism: Iselma pallidipennis; assembly: GCA_037464855.1. Taxonomy (NCBI): domain Eukaryota; kingdom Metazoa; phylum Arthropoda; class Insecta; order Coleoptera; family Meloidae; genus Iselma; species Iselma pallidipennis. The sequence continues at coordinate 154,976 of JAZBHA010000003.1, forward strand.
ACAACAGAACCGTGAGCTGTGTTGAAACGTACAGTTTTACGAGTATAGAAACGAACTAATGTGCATTTCCAACAAGGATGGGGGAGGGCCTCAATGGTTGGATTATCGAACATATCTCTCAATCGATTCTAATCAAATCTATTTGATCAAAAATCACTCTCTAGAGAAACAAAAAGAGCCAAGACAGAGAAAGACAATACCACTGAAATTTTCGACAAGCTCTAGTGTCTACACTGCATGCCTTAGTGACAGTTACGCCACACTATTCATTCACAAAACAGCTGTCGTTTTTGGCACCATCCACAGCAACAAGAATATTTTCAGGTGATTTTTCCCGAATTATCTCACAATTAAAATATGCTATTTAGAGAAGTGATTAACAGAAATTTATACGTTTGTCGCTATTTTTTCCCTCTACTTCTTTTTGCGTAAGTTTCATTTTTAGGTGAGCCTAATTTACGATAGCCTGTAGCAATAGTGGACGCTTCATCAATCAATTTCCGTTCAACTTCAACTATTATATAGTTGGCCTTTTTATTTTAAAATCATTATATGTGCCTGTGTATGCGTGTGCATGAGATGTGAAATCGAAAATGTTGCCAAAATATATTTTAGACAGGACACGTGGCAAATATTTTCGACATCATTTTTCTTTGTGTCTGGGTCGGTTTTAATGCAACGATTTGTCACTGAGACCTTACGTGAAAACTGGCTCACGGCCGACACTAATTCAAGAGAAGGGAAAAAATTGAGATTTCTCTTCTCTAGAAAAGTAATTTGATGATTAGTTGAGCTGTCTATGAGGCTTTTTCTTGTTTGAAACTAGAGCTTTGGATGTACGTACAATTTGAATCGTACTATAATCAAGTGAATAACATGCAGATTTGTCGCTTGATATCCTTATCGTTAGACAAATCCAAGTAAGATAAGTATCTACATAAAAAGTAACATGTATTTATTTCTATAAAGAACTTTCTTGACATGCAAATACGATTCAATTTAGAATAAATGTCCACAATACGGATGGTAGAAATTGGAATATTTCCTGTAATTATCCTGTTTCCATTTGTTAAAGTGAATACGTGATTGTAAGGGATAAAAACATTTGTGGAGCGACGAAAGCGTTTCTTTATTAGGTGAATTTTTAATGAAAACTTTGAAATTTAAAATGTATTTCCACTCAAATTTATTTCCATTTCAGGCTAAAATAAATAGCGATTAAAATGCATAAGGAAATGTTTCTCCCTCTTCAGGTTCCTTCTTTCTGCGTTTGTGATTTCCTTTTTATTTTCCTTTATTAATATTATAATTATATTTAATCATATTTCTGTCTTATATTCGTGAAGAAAACGAGATTTATTATTAGATTTGCACAGTTACGGAAGTTTCAATATGACGAGAAGTAATAAGTACGTACATAATAAAACAAACAGATGGAACTTTGGTCTAAGTAAAGACGAACTGTTATGGCTGGTGGACAAACAGAAATAGAAGGTTTTTAGGTTAATGACTGGAATTTAGGCTATGACTTTGTGTTAAAATTCAATTACAACGCTACACAAGTGTAAACAAAAACAATTAGATTTTTACCTGAATTTGCAGTACCACTCCCTAGTAGCACATCTATGCTACCATCAGAGAGAATATCCGTATCCTGATAGGATATTGAAAATGTTGCATCGTCCTGTAAACGGGCTAGCATCGCTGCCAAACTGGATCTGTCCAGATCATCGGGTTCTTTGAGTTGAAGAGTGACGTTCCCATCGGCGGCTGTACTATACATGAAAACAGCATGACCCCCCGAATAGGGCTGAAGTGGTAACCGAACTCCGGCCAATTCATGTACTCCCTGCAAACAACAACAACAAAAAAGAGTTGGTTAGTTAAATCTGTGCAGGGATTTCGTTTTTCGTTTTGCTTTTATTCACTAAAACTCCTCATATATCATTCGAGTACTTTGTCTTTTGGTCGCAATGCAATTTTGGTTTGGAAATATTTAAGGTTATTTATATCCTTTTCTAAACTAGATTTAGATCTATGGTAATCGTCCACAGAGAGACACACAGCCCGACATCAATATCCATTATAATGCAAAATCAAATACAGGAACGGCAGATTTATGTGTTGAAGGCCGGTTACTAGGCAAGTCTGTATGTGTGAATCTATATCCTTCTCGCTCTATATATGGATGAGAATGGCACTGAAACCAGGATAAATATGTCGCAGGAGGATCTCGCCCTATATCCTTTCTATTTCTCGCATCGGTTCTTGACATTTTACGCACGACCGATTTGATTAGACTGGCCCCTATGTGATATCGACATCATTCTCTTGCCTGGACTATACAGGATTAAACAAGCAATGGTATAGCTTTTCTCCCAAGCGTTTTTCACGATCTGATGCCTCAATTGGGCATAAAAATCCCCATTTGAAAAGATTCAACTGCCAAAAAAGGGATATAATTTAAGCATCGACAAAAAAAAATTCAAAAACTCTTTTTGTTCTCATAGGACAATCAATGTGACTTGAAGTTTCATTCAATTCAAGTACGACTCTAATTAGATCTTTTACAAAAATTTTTTTCGAATACTTTTTCTTTTCTTTATTTTCCTTTCAAGGCTGCAAAAATCGAGCTTCTTAGATGGTCTTCTCTTTTAGAATGTCAAGGGTCTACAGTTTATTCAACGAAGGAAAATCGTGTAAGAGGTCATAAATAACTAGTGACCATTAAGTCAAGCTCGACAGTATTAAAAGTTTCAAGACAAACTGAGACTTTTATGTATACGAGGGCACATATACAAATGCAAATTCACTAATACAAGTACATACGAGAAAGAGAGAAATAAGTGGGAAGATAATTGGGATAATTGTATAGGGGGGCTTTTATAAGACTTCAGATGGAATGTTTGTGAAATCTCTTCAAGAAGATTATTTACAGGATAAACTTGAATAATTTTATACGAGTTAATTATATTTCAAGTACTCGACTTTAATCCTACCAAATATGCTCAGAATTAATTGATATGCAGCACTCAACGTCCGTCAAATGAATCTTGTTGCTGCCTTAAGTTCAATCAAAAGAATTTCAAAATATTGCTTTATTTGACCATATATTATATTGTAGAATAACCCAGTATTCTCGAATAATATTACAATTGTACAATAAAATGTTTGGTCGTACAATCAAAATTAAATTCAGTGAGGAGGTTTGAAGCATTGACCCTTTAACCATAAATTTCAATTAAAATAGGAGTAATAAGGCAATGCATAAAATACTGTAATGAAGGCTACGGTTAATAAAGCTGCTGCACTGACCCGCGGCAAGAACATTTCAATATTCCAGTTCAATTAAACACAAACATACGAGCTGTAATCTAATTTTAACCCCGGTCAAATGCCACAGTTATAAAACACAATTCACTATTACAACATACTCACATATACAACATTTATATATGTACATATTACCATATATACATGTATATAACAACAAGAGAAGTACATATATATTGTATAATGACCAAAAAACTGGACGATTCTACGACCAAAACTCCCTTGATCATTGTTTTTGTTAATTTCGAAAAGCTAATTCATTCTAGGATAATATATGATAGAGTGAAGAAATTTACTGTAAATTTCATTTGCATACTCGAAATTCAGTTTCCTTGTTTGTCGAAAAAAAGGACACTAGTTTGAAAGCAGCAACAAGAACTGGTTGAATGATTTTTTGGATAAATATCACTGAAATATCAGTTGTACGATTGCAATTTAATTGTGCGCAAAACTCATATAGTGTTCCTACAATTGAAAATTTCAATAGTTATTTGTTCTATTCACAACAAACAAAACTGCACACATGCACTCCATGTTTGCTCTTCACATTGAATATGTTTTTGTGTTTTGATTTATATTAAAATCAAAACTAGTTCGTGAAACTGGAAAAAAATTAAAATGATGAGCTTTCATAATATGAAATAAACCATCAAGAAACTGCAAAAATTAAGTAACCAAGCACTTAAGTCTAAAAATGAGCTTTTTCAAGTTAGTAGTACCTATTTATTATGTTTATATTTAGAAAAAAACCTAATTGTTCTATTTTCAGTTTTGAGCGTATTCTAATTGGAATTTCAAATTAGTTATATTGCTCTTTTCATGTTGAATTCTCTTTGTTGTTATATTTGTTTGACATACGACTTTTTTTCTGAAACTTCAATATTTTTGAATACGCTTCGATAATCCATGTAAATTCCTGAAATTGTTTATCTACTCTTTTGAAGTCTGCTGCGTTACGAACGAAGGTGCTGACGAGAATTTTACGTTTTCTTTATTTAGGGGGAAAGATTGGATTTTTTTCTAATTGGATGATTAATGAGGAAGTTTCAAAATATATGTTACACGAGGCACTTTACGTTTTCATTTAATTTATGTTACTTGTTTGTTTAATATTATTCTTAGACAATCTGTGTGCTGATATTCTATTATTTTTATCTCCACGTGCTGTTGTTATACATATATATATATATATTATTTGTAGTCTAAGTTTTAGTTCTCTATCACACATTTTCATCTCATATAATACATTACAACCCCCAAAGATAGCTGTTTAAATCCTTACTTAACTGTAAACTCACTTGTGTGTGATCAGCTTAGTTGCAACAAGAGATATTAACTTGTCAACTCGAAGGCTTTTAAATTTTTCAGATTCATAAGGTTAACAAGAGTTTAACTGTTACTAGCGTAAATCCTCAGCAGCATCCTAGAGACGATCAATTCACTTTAGTAGCTACTTTCTAGCGTCAAACTAATTTCAAAAACAAAATCAACGAGTTCAACTATAAATTTTAAATATTTTCTTTAATAAGTAGTTGTTTAAATTATCGTAAAATGTATGGTGAATTTATCGCATCCAACAAGTGGTAGTAGAAAGTCTCTATTGCGTGTCTAAAGAGCGCTAGTAAAGTGACGACCTGTCAGACGATTTAATGAGCTGATTGCATATTTAGGGGTGCTTCGCGTGCGCTCTAATGAATGAAAAGTGAATGTCTGGTATCTTTTTACTATTATACATAACTAATCAAAATCGATTACAAAACGAGAATAGCAACAAAAAAAACAGAAAAGGATGACACACGATAAAGTTAAATCTGTGAGTTAGTTAAGAGGGATGAGAATATTAAAGATTTATGTATGTTTGTAGTAGATATTTGTAGAATTCTCCCATCTTCTCTTATTCATTTTAGTGGAAATTGCTAGGAAACCTACGCACACTATTAAAATATTATCAGTATCCCTGAACAATCTAGACTTTATATTTACAGAAGTAATAACGTCCATATGAAATCTGCTACAATGTAATTGGTTATATGAATGTATTATATTATATACATATATATGTGTGTGTATTATCTAGACCGGACGGCCATTATAGATCTTTGATAAAGTAGATTCTGGCCGTATCTACATCCAATTAAACAGAACATTTCGCATTTTGGTCACCAAAGTGGTTCTAATCTCGATTCGCCCCTTTCACAGACTTGGCCATATTATATTCGTAATATCCTACCATAATTATCAGACTATTCCCCATATCAGTCCTAGTGATTTATTATAGTAATATTTCCAACTTTGAGAGAAATCATGAAAAATTCCAAAGATAATTCCTATTCGATTCAATTTGAAATTAGAATTGATTTCATATAAATGAGGTCAGTAGAGAAAATGGTTAGTTAATATATGGATGCAATTATTCAGCATTGGAGTTTGGAGAGAACTCCAATAAATCCGGACACGCCTTGAAGCCCAACTGGCGCACAAGTATTTGGTTTAAATTTTAATATTCTTTGTGAAATATGACACTTTTAATCTGTCACAATATACATATATATTATATATGTATGCTTATCTTGCCTTTATCCACTTATGTTGTACGTTCTCAAGGAAACTTTCTATAATATATAGAACTAGAAATAAGTGGAGAGTTTCATTATTTGCATGACAGAACGGCCAAAGTTTTATAGTATTTTCAATAAAACTCGTCCAAAGTTCATATAAGCGTCGACGAATATACGGAAACATTAGAGGGAGAACTAGATCCTTATCAAGGTGTTTCTGCTTAAGCTGCTGAAAGCAAATTGAAATCATCTTTGATACTGCATGATTCAAACCCCATGTAATGTTGACTTTAGTATCAACACTTCTAAAATTATGAAAAAAGCAAGTAATTGGAATCATTTTCGTCGCAAATGGTGACAGTGCTAGCCTTTTGTTAGTAGTTATTCGTAGACAATTTGTGTATGTTTGTTTTTTTTCCTCCCTGTCTCCTTAAGAATACGTGCTGCGAAGCGAAAACAAAGACCTATTAAAACCGACAGCCTACAGCGAAATAGGAAGTAGGAAAATGCGCGCGCATCATTCTGTTTAGTTCCGGCTTCGGCACGTGCTTCCGTTCAATAACGTTTAACGGCGCCACTCCGGGACACAAACAAGAAACTCGTTGATGAATAGACGAGGAACTGGGCCAAGCGAATGTAATTATTCAAATGGTCTATTCTTGTTTCATAATTAATTAACGGTTTCAAAGGAAGAGATTTGTCATAGAGCTTATATTAATATCGCTTTGTACATATATACTCTATGTATTTGTTGGTAAGTGTTTATGTATGTATGTGTGTGTGTGTTTAGATGGCCGATGGTCGAACCCTTCCGGGGTCGACAACGTCACAATACGATCATGAATATATAGCTATATTAATTTTAAGCAAATATACCTTTTCGGCGAATACATTGCCTGATTAATATTCGCCCTGCGCATCCACCAAATTTTTACTGTTTACCGTTCATTGAAATAATCTCTTTGATTTCAGTCCAAACGGTTGAAAGTTTATTTTATTAAAACATAATGGTAACCAAAACAAAACGAAATAAAATTTTAAGCAAAATTAACAAAACATTTTTTTTGTTCAAATAATTTTATTTCCATTTTATTAAATTATTGTCAGTAAACATTTTCTGAAAGTAACATTATTGCCGTCAGTTATTAAAAAAACTAAGATTTTGTTAGTGAATTCTATGGTTCTCCGGTGTGCAATCCAATTGAAAGTTTCAGCAAGCAAACAGCTGTAAAACAAAAACCTACACAATCACCCACAATTGGTAATTTTACTATGTCATATTTGTCCACAGAAATTTAATTTTCCAATTTGGAATCTACTACCGTCATTATTAATTTGCTGTTGTTACGCTGACAATTCATGAATCCACAACATTTTATGTTAACATTACTGCAGAGAAAGCAATTAAAAATTATGTAAATAACGTTCATATGAATGTTGTTGTTATAATTGTTGTTGTTGTTGCTGTATTTTTTCCAAGCTGACAGTGGTTTGGTTGACGTTTTTGCTCGGTTGACATAAATCCAATGCCCAGTGCATGAAATAATTAATATGCAAACACATTGCTGTAAAGAGCACATCTGGGAAACATGTCCGTTTTTCTTTTTGTTCATATCATCTCGGTTTTTTTTTTGCTAAGTTGTAACCTTAACCGAACCAGTTGTCGTAGTAATTAATTGTAATGTTCAATTCAGAATTATTTAAATATTAGTAGTTTATACGTAAAATTTCAGTCTTTTTCCCAGTAGAAGAAACTATCAAATGGATAAAGCTAGTAAAAGCTTTTTCAGTTCTTTGCAACTGAAATTCATTTTAAACATTTCAGTTTAATAAACAATACTTCCATTTAGACTGAATCGATTATAATAATCTGTAAAATTAAATTTTGTCAAAACATTCAGTTTTTAATCCTTTTTAATTTTCTATTCACAACAGTCGGACCATAAAACTGGGGTAACTTTTCTGTTGTTGTTGTTGTTGGCGAACTGCTAAAATATGTAACTAGTTCTATTAACTTGAATTGTCTCTTGGGTTAATTCCATTTATGTTTAGTAGCTCTAGATCAGTTTTAATGTTGTTATTATTGTTTGTTCTTTTATCTGAATACATTGAATCGGATAATCGCTTATTTTTCTATAGGCACACACTTTCTATATTTTTATTAAAAAATTTACGACAAAATTATCCGATTTTAAGTACACACATATAATTCCTAATAATAATCCATTTGGAATATGAAAATGGCTATCTAATCCTCAAACTGTATTAATTCTGATTTAAAATCGGTTTAAAATGGATAATAACAGATGGCGACTACTACTCAAAATGAATATGTGTATGAATGTATGAGTCTAATTAATGCGACCATTTTTTTCCTTTTTTCGGGATAAACTAGATTGTGGCTATGTACATATAATATATTTTTTCAGGAATAACGTGACGTTACCACATACCTACCTAAACAATATCTGTAATACGATAAAGCAGCTAAAAATGGTGTTACGCAGACCAGTCGCTACTTCTTCCTGGCTAGATTGTTAATGATGAAAGACTAACCAATTCACTTGCCTGCGAAACATTGACGCATTGTGAATCTAATTTTAAGTGATCAATAAAGGTATTCGTCAATAAGTAGCCGTTTAATTGACTATCAACATAATCACAGATTGGACGTTATTTCAGTAATTGTAATTATGAGTATATAACTATGTTTTTGAATCATTTATGCTGTACTATAATTGAACTGAGAAAATTGCAATAATTTAGTGTCCGTTTATGTTGAATTTATTGCACAAGCCTTCTTTCATGAAACAGTAATAAATCATAGCCTGTTCCTATTTTAGACAGAATAAATACAATCAATTTCTGCATCGACGTACGACGTATTAAATTAATCCCTATGAGGCTAAGGTACATTTTCGAGGAGTCAAAGAGAAAAAACATTGTTTGATAGTCACTGGACAATTACCAACTTATCGTAATGGTATCGTCGAGCGTAATGTGATCGCCGATAAGAATGCAACAGCAAAACATTTCTGATTCTCATAGCATTGAATTAGGTACACAAGTTTTACTTATTTACTTATTGAATACACACAAAACTGTTGATTATAAACTATGAAAATACAACAATAATTATGAACATTGTTAAACACGCTGCGTTCCATGCTCAACACAAAGCTAGGCACTAGGTAGCAGTGAACGCTGCACATTGTCGTATAAAATAATTAATACATAAACACTAAACAAATTAATCAATAATAATAGTTAATAAACAGTGGTTAACCAACAGTACGAATTCACGCAAATCAATGCAGTGGCACCGGAGACTGGACGTCGATCCGGGACCATATCGACTCCCTATTGTATAGTAACAATCTGCTCTAATTTTTGCGAATGGAATGTTTTAAGAAAACGTTGGAAGAGATAAATTCATAATAGGTAATTTATAATTGATCATTTTACTATTATGTTTTTCTATCAATTGTATGTTTTGAACTAACTATAATTATTTACAAAATATAAAAAATGATAACCTTCGTGAGTAGAATCAGTCTATTAATTTATTTGTGTCTTTAGTCCTCAAATAAATATTTTTGTTACAATTTATAATAATTCGATACTGACATAATTTTCTAAAGATAATATCTTATAAATTGTTTATTGATTGGTTCCTCCAAAAATTTCCATCATATGGTTTTGTTTTGATTTTATTACTGCGCAAGTTCCTCTTTTCATATAAAATACTAATAAAATCAGGTATTTTCAATATTTCAGAAGAAATCACCACAGAGAATATTACAGTCAAGTAAGATCAACTTACATTAAATTTGTATTGATTAGCTAGTAATAATAACATTATTAATAATTTCATTAAAGGATGATAAGGCGATATTTATTTGTTGTTTTGCTTGTATTTGTGATAGTCACATTTGCAGCAGCTAAAATCACAAATGAACAAGATTGTAAATGTTGGGAAGATTTTAAACCAGAAAAAGGTCAAGATGGTGGTTATTATTGTCGTGGTGTAAAACGTCATAGAATTTTCAGTTGTGGTGAGGAGAAACCACCAATTTGTAAATGTACAGATAAACAAGGGAATAAAGTTGAATTAGATTTGGGTGAAACAACTTGTTTTGGTGAGAATATAGTAGGTCGTATTATATGTGAAAATGAAACTGAATGGGATGAATGGTTTAAAACACATCCAGAAAGAAGAATTTATAATAAATAATACACGATGGATAATTACATCATTGGGCTATTACGAGTAAATCTATTGTAATTACAATTATTAAAATAAACTAATATGCAGAATAAGTCTTGACGAACTTTTACTTATTACCTATCAGTTGTTTTTGGCTATTTGAGGAACCAGAACCATTGTTTTATTATTTGTTATATTTTTCAACAATTTCTTTAAATAGGTTGTTTCTCACATATTGGTTTGGACTGTTTTTTTCTCTGTTCGAACGATTTCATATGGGAATTCTATTGTCGGCTTTTTTTCTACAGATGCGAGGAAATAAATATTTTCACGTATTCTGTATTCGACGTTTCAGGAGCACCTTTAAAGTTATCAAGTACAGAATTTAAAACTAGTTTCTAGTAGGATTTCTTGTACTACTAGACAGTCAGCAGAAAGGATTCGAATATGTTCATCACACCAACATTTCAAGTTATTCAAATAAATTCCTCTTAAAATAGCTACCATTTGCTGCTGTCTATTTTTTTTGTTTGCTCCCCGAAAATAACAATTTTTGTTGTTTAGAGTTATCATACTGTTTAAAAATAATTTTTTTACATATCAGCGCAAAGAAGAAAAGATTAACGTAGACTCTAGATTTTATGTAATTTGACTGGCTATCCTTGTGGTATCTTTTAATAGCTTTAATTAACATGTTAATAGAAGGATTTATTTATTTATTTATTTACAATCCATTAAACTGGTATTTCACAGTGATGCTTGTATTTTTTTATTACATTGGATTCAAATAAAGACGGAAAGGATGATAACTGTTGCTGGAATGGAGAGACGCATGAAGCCTTGAACTTTTCTTAACAAAGGTTTTTATATCGAAACCGTTATTGTGGTTAAAAGTAGATAAAATAAGTGAAAACAAACCAAAATATGCTCCTCTGACCTTATAACCCTATGTAAAGCCTTACACATATAAGGTTGGGAATACAGAAATTGTAGATTCTATAAATGGAGTGCATTCCTTGCAGTCAAAATCAAATAATCGTGTGAGTAATCCTGAGATTAATTTCTATTTTACAAAATCTAATCATTTAACGTACAGTAGGATGGATTTGAAATTATGCCTTGTTGTTGTTGTTGTGTTATTTGTTGTTGCATGTGAAACATCAGTTACATATCGTGATGATTGTCATTGTTGGGAAGATTTCGAACCGACACTTTCGAATGGTATCTACCTTTGTAAAGGCAAAAAACATAATAGATGGTTTACGTGTAGTGATGTGAAACCACCAATCTGTAAATGTGAAGTAAATGGTAAACTTATTGATTTAGACTTAGGTGAAACTAACTGTTTGTTAGTGAACAATGAGAAGTCCTGTAAGAATAAACAAGATTGGAAACACTATTATTATACACATCCAGAACATGATCTTGAAAATCAACAATAACCTAATACAACAATTACAACAAATATATTGTATAAATTGTATCTTTAATTAAAAATTTTATGTTTTATTTATTGTTTGGCATCTTGACAGATGGTTAGTTTGTAATTTATGTTTGGTTTTTCCTATGCGGTCTCGTTAGAATAATGTTCACCGGTATCTCCGTAAACTTCTTACGATGGCTGAATAGCTATGGTTAAAGTTAAGGGTTGTTCTGTCTCCTGGGTCGTAAAAGTAAAACGGGCCACGTAAGTCTACTATAAAATAGGCTGCGATATACTCTACGTATACACATATATATACGTATATATATAATATATCCACCATTCCTGAGATTGACATTTCATACATCAATTTATTTGCTGGTGCACGGTAACTTTACTGTCAGTTTTTACGACATGTGCCCCCCTGTTTACGTTCTCTCGAAACTCTACCAAATTTCTACGGATATTTCGCCTTCGGGAAAATGAACGTTTTTAGGGTGATTTATAACACACGTTTGTATCGTTCTATCTCGTTCTATTGGTCGTGTTAGTTTCTGTTTCAATTCAGTGAGAAAATTTACTCAATTGTGTGAGCGACAGATGGACGAACACTTGACTTTTAACAGAAAAAAAATCATTTCCTTCAGTAACGTGTAATGAGAATTGAAGTAATTTTTGGGTTTTGGGTCGACTGGTAAATCAATTGAGAAAGTACAAAAGTAACTAGTATGAAAGACATATAACAAACATGATATATGGAACGATTCCTTTAGTTGAGATTGAGTTTAGCAAGTTTGTTCAACACTAATCACTACCTACCGCAAGTCAGCCAAGTGGACTTATGCTAACCAGCTTCCACCCGGCCCCCTTTCTAACTTTAACAAGGTACGCATCAAATTGACGAATTTCATCTTGCTGACACTGTTATACACAAGTTGGCAGAGCTTACCAAAGCACGTGCCATCGATAAACCATTCTGTGAATACGAATGCAATTTCTGCAGAACGTTTGTGCCGGTTTCCTGTCGAAACTATGAATGTAAATCAAATGAACAACGTTGAATTAACATCTTATTCAGATCGATTTTAAAATTCCAAACTCTCATATAATTATCGACTGGATTTAATATTACATTCCTTAATTGTGTAAGCTTGAGTGAACTTGGCGCTTTTTAGTTTACGACGCTGATAATAACAATGATGGAAGACTCGTCAATATTTGTAAAAAATTTTCCAAAAACTAGCTAAATTAAGTACCGCCCTTGTCGATAAATTATAACAGGCCATAACCCTTGAACTTTTCATTTCATCAAAATAAGGCGAAATCAAGTGAATAAACCAGCTAGATAAAACAGAAGAAAAAGAGAGAGAGGAGAGAGAGAGAGAATTTTTCCTTTAATCGCCGCCACTAATCTGCCCGTTTGAAAAATGACCCTATCACACTATACAAATTACCAGTCAATCCTATTAAGACCCATCCCTTTTGTACATCTATACCATATACGTATAGTAAATAGCCCTTTTTTTTGCTGTAAAAATCAATCGAAAATTCTTGCACGAAACAGATTCATTCAAGTGTAAACATTTTGTAAATTGAGTTATGCGGGATTAATTTCCACAGCTTTTAAATATTGAAAATTTAGAAACACATTTTCAGTTCTTTCTTTTTTGTAATATGTGGGTTGTATTGATATTGTCGATATATGTATGTATGTAGATTGATATTCAATTCAGAATGAAAATCCTACATGAAATGTTTAAATTGTAAGATATGGACCATTCAGAACAGGATATTACAAGTTTCCAATTTGTATATAAATCTGAAACGTTATTATTCCTATATTTATAAAATATATCTATACTCGTACATTCATAGAAGTGTAGGTGCATAAGGATCTCAAGATATTTGTACATTCTGTACAAACCCTGGATGCATAGAATATTTTCAAAAATGATTTCACATTCATAGGAAAAGCCTAGAGCTCGTTTTATTTTTGATAGGGTAGAGTGAAGGCATTTCTATCAATTAAACTGAAAATTTTCTGGGAAACTGTAGGCCGCCAACATTGCAACATTCTGACTTCTCCAACTAATCATTCCTGCAAACAATCGTTTTCTAGAACTACTTACTATAAGGGATTGTCTTTGCCAAACTTTAATGCACTTATAATACAGAATATGAATTATTTTAATACGATCTAGATTGTAGAATAAGTCATCAATCAAACTGTAATAAAACAGTTAAATTATACTTCATATCTTTGTGGTTGTTATTCCATTGCATATCAATTATGAGAGTTTTCTTAATGATTAAAATAGAGCGTAATAGTTGAACTGAAGCACAACGTTCACAACTTGGTTCATGTTTACATCTCTCTGTAGACATCCATTTCGGTAAAGATCTTGATGGATTATACTACTGACTACAACTTCTTGAATATTCATGTGAATGAGTCAAGTTAGTTATTTTGTTGATTATTTGCCGAAATTCAGCACAGGAAACATTTAAATTGACTAGCAACTAAACAAATTTTAGTCTCATTAAATATCTTTCTGTTTTCCGCTGGTTAGTTCTATTCTACGTCTTCATCTATATGATGATAAAACTAAAAGCTCCTAAAATGTCTTTAAAGTTTTCCATTATAGTAATTACTCTTATTTCAATAGAGACGAAAACTTTAACGTTTCGCTTTTTGATTTTATTTAGTTGATTTTGTTTGTCTGTTTCTATAATACATGGAATTTGATGGTGACAATTCAACTGAAGAGGAGGTGGTAGAGGAAATTCCTGTGCTTTGTTTCCACTTTAAAACAAATGGTATGTGCACATTTACGTATAAATTGCTACACTTGGCAACTTTGACTCAGAACTGTGTAGTAACTGCAGCCATTCAATTGTTTCGGGGCTGCCTTTCTATTCAATTACTCGATTGTATGACTGCCGAGTTCTGATGACAACTCTTGAATTACTACCTTCCCGCCATTTCCCCTTAGAACTTGACTAATTGTATAATTTAACAAAGTTATCAATGCTCTACTCCAGATGTTTCTTTACAAAACTACGCCGGATAATTTTGATAACAATTAACTAAAATAATAGGACTCTCATCTATAATAAACAAATAGATACATTTATTAGGTTTACTTGAGACTTATGAGAGTGAATTTCTAAAAGAAAATGTTTATAAACCTTGAACTAAAATTGTAATTTTTGTTGTTTTCGCGGGACAGTTCCTACTTAACTATATGTTTTGAACATATTCTGGTCCATTTGATTTGATTGTATCACAAATCTTGCTCGATAGGTATTTTGGCATGGTCCCAGTCTTTATTTATTATTATTGTGTCTTTGAAGAGTGAAGGGTGGCGAAGGTCGATCTTCGACCTAACAACCTAATTATAAACTTTGCTCTTTAAGACAATTCACTCGGGCGAGACACACCTGTTACTGTCTTAATTATTAATGTTCTTAATACATCAGGCATTAATTCACATTAAACTTAATATTTTAGGATACGGTAAGCTACCGTAAGGTATAGGCCCTGTTTCAATACTAGGGCGTTGGCGTTTGACGTAATTAAACTAGCTCGATAAATAATAAGCATATTATCATCATCGATCCGAAAATTTCACCAAGTATCATTCAGGAAATCAAAAACTTTGGAAACTTTACGCTCAAGAGCAAGTCTCTTTGTCTTTCTCTTTCTTGCTCCATTATATTCCTTATAATCTGATAAAATATACAAAGCAAATTCGTGATTAAAATGAAAATGATATAAAGCTTATAAGGTCGATGTTTACGAATTGAATGTTCTTAATTGTATTTATACGTTGTTAATCAGTTTTTCTAAGATGCAACTGCACAGCACTAGATAATATTAGTTTACTGAATCACGTTGACTACCTGTGATGTATTCAGATCGTCTTATTTATTTTCGTGAAATTAAAGCCATAAATTCCACGGAACGACTCTATTTGCTTTTATATGAGGGTCGCATTATACGCCCAAAACTCGGTACTGGATAATTTGTGTAGCCCCCCTACATCTCTGCTGTTCTTCTCTCCAGTTTCAAGTAAGCTGCTTTAAATTTCTAGCGAACAACCTCAGGAACGGAACATATGCAGGAGAAAATAAATAGTTTATGACTATATCTACTTGCTGTTTGAAAATTTTCCAATTCGAATTTTATTATAATCTTGTTTGAAAAGTAGAAAATTTCAACGTGTATTAAAGTAGAACTTCAAAATAAGAGAAAATACCATTAAGTTATATATCTGCAACAAGATGAAATTTATAGCGGAACCACTTGAATCCTGCACTCTGCATTGTTCTGGAACGGTGGAACCTCCACCGTTGTTTTTAATGGACTGTATCTTTTGACATAAACAGCAATTTATTGAAGTACTTGAAACAACAAATGACGCGTCGGTATCTTACGTTATACGAGTAAAATACGAACAAAATATCCAAAAGTTCAATAATTTTACAATCTTTCTTATACACGAGAAGAATGAACGCTTGTATACGTGTTAGTCATCAATTAAAATCACTAAACTGACCAAGTACATCAACAGGAAATGACCATAAATCTCAATATAAGATGCAGGGACAGTAAACGCCTTAAGGGTAACGTTAGTGCTCCCAGAGAAGGTCTAATCCCTTCTATCATTACGGGCGCCGTCCAAGCGGTAAATCTTGACCGGCTATTCCGGTTCAGATCTTTTCAGTATTAGGAAACGTTTCAAATCGGTAACAGAAAAGAAAAAGAGAAAAAAATAAACTGAATTAGATAGTGGAAAAGAAGGAAGAAGAAATATTTTTATCGTTAAAAATCGAGCCGGAATGATCGTAAAGGATAATGATTGTAGTCAAATATTAGCCGATCAGAGTTTTACTAGCGAGTCAGATTGAAGAATAAGATACATGAGTTATTGTAAATTTACAATAAATAAATCTTTGAAACGTTTCAGTCTTTCACAATTGTGAAAGGATTTTATTGCGTATAAAAATATGATGACTTGACGACATTTCATGAATAGTATCATTAAAGTAAAAAAACAAAATTAAAACGAGATTCTTAAATGAAATCGTTTCATCTTCACAATAATCTTCCATAATTATTCATCTTAAAATGTAAAATTATGTCAACTTTTCGAAAATAAGATAACCAGATCGGGATATTTTTCTTGCCCTTTCCGTTTAGACAATTTAGTGTTTTAATAGATTAAAAATACATATTTTGTATATTTTAATAAATAATGGATTTTAATGAGCTTGCTAAGAAGTAGGAAAAGAGCAAATACTTTTAAACTAAAAAATCTGTCACTAATGTTAACAAGGCAGCATCTGCCTCACAATCAGTGTATACGAGACGAAATCGTATCGATCCCTTATCCGTCCTACCATTGTCGATGTAATTTAATTAAAGTAAATATAATTAATCTGTTTGGGCAACATTTCGAAATTAGATGAAACCGGGTATGAGGGGATGATACCATTAATTATTGAAAAATCTCCGAGTGATGAACAAATAAACTCCCGTCATACCAAAAATCAATTAGAGAATTGTAGCAATTAGTGGAATGCAAACTGTGTTGAAAATTTTAACGAACCATAGAGTTTTGCTGGTCTACAAATAGCAAAACTGCGTTGTTGTTGTATAGTTTTAATGTAAAGTAATCCTGTTTTTCCTTTTTTTTTGTAAATATCATTCAGCAATTTCAGTTTTATATATTATTTGATTTGTTGCTGATACAAACTATTTTTTTTGAATTTACACATTTTTTTGTTCATTCATGAGTGGATGGGGTTTTTTTTGAAGGGGTTCCTTATCGATTTAAATTGCGGTTGTTGGGAAATTTCAAACATTTCTAGATGGTGTATGTTGCAAATAGACAACCATCGTTCTTCTCGAATATTAATAGTTCCACTCTGACAGTTCAACATCGCTTATAAATATAGGCACGAGCGTTGAAGAAAAACAACATTTGTCACAAAACATTTTGCAAAATTACTTACTATATTAGCCACCACCCACACAATATTTGATAAGCATCCCATTTTCAACGACAAATTGGTCCAACAGTAAATGGAACAATAAATTTTAATAACACGATTCATTATTGTGTTGCCAGTTTTGAAATAGCAACAATACAAACATTGACAATAACCAAGAATTGTGTAGCACTCTTTGCTTGATTTATTTACATATCTGTATTTTTTATTTATTATTATTTGGTGGGATGAGAAAATCCACGAGAGAGTTTTCCATAAGAAGACAAAAGAGTGCCTGAAGGAAATATTACCACCTCGTGTTTGAACAAATGATACATTTCTCTGTCTGTGTGTTCAATTATCGCATCTTTTCGTTCCAACACGTCTATTTCAATTCTTGTAATTTGTACAATATGGGTAACGAAAAAATTGGAATTTAAAAGAAATGTTCGAGAGAAAAGAGAATCTATCTCGAAGGGGATAATAGCAAAATGTCGATAACAATTTGTTCCTTTTGTTGAGAGAATGTATAAAATTATAAAGTAAATTACTATAATCTTCTCTTTTGCCATAAATTTCAATTCGGAAATTAAAGCCGGTTGCTGATTCTACAAATGCAGGTTTCATCTAAAGGGACCTGCAGTTCGATGAATTTATTCATGAGTATTTTACACATGAGGCGTTTAAAAAAGTTGCCTTGTTGTGAAAACACGAAATGCAGCCATATTACCTGATCCGATTTTTCGAGTAAATAAACTTGATAGGTAGAATTTTATGGATTATAAAAACCGCCTACAGTGGCCTATAAAAACTTGATACGGTTACGAAGTTCCAATTTTCTGTTAAATAATGATTGTCTGTCTTTCTGGTGATTCTTTTTGGACTTCTTGTACAGAAAACCAATTCTCTTTCTCCAGCCAAACATCACGGAAGGTGTCATCTGATGTAAACATCGGCATTTCCCTTAGGACCAATCAATAATAGATTACGTCCGTCGTCTTTGTTATTTCATCGAAATAGGTTAGAGATATCTAAAATTCCAATTTCAGTTTAGCCCCTCTTCTCTATTCAAATTTAAAGTAGATCGTGTTAAGTCTATATAGCTGCCATAGTACATATAATGTAGTATGTGTATAGTATACCATCTGTATAAGGGAGTAGAAGGAGATAGAGAGGATTGAGGCGAAGCCTACGGGGTCAATATTTTTTCAGACGTGTAAATCTCTAAATTCACACAGCGAACTCTATTTGCATAACATGCTCTACAAAAGGTCCAGCATCTAAATCTCCCCCAAGGGCCGACAAGGACCCCAATCCGCCATTGCCAGCCACTAGCAGGTCTGATGGCTCGACATCCTTCCGTGTAGAGAGTCGACCGCAACGTAATGCATGCAGATAACACTCGACAACCACCAGAGGCGGACCTCACAAATTTCCCAAACAATGTGCAATAAAATTCATAGCTCGGCAATACAAGACAATAATCAGCAAATTTTCAAATTCGTACCAGTTGGATAGAATATTTAGTGTTTTGGGAAAGGCGAAAATCTACCGAAAAAGATTATTACAATGGTAGTTGGTTAGCTGTAATGCCGCCTCTGTTCAGTGAGCATTCAGCAAGCTGTAGTAAAGGGAGTTTGCGAGAGAAGTGTCTGAGTGAGGACTCGATTCTAGAGGTTTGGAATGCAAATGTCTATTTTCAGCGCAGCGTAATATCAGTCCATTGAAATAAAATGTTTGAAAGTCAAATTTATTGTGCTAGCAGAATAGTACATCTTGCATTTTTCTTTTTTTTTCTTCGTTTTTTAGGGAAATACGAAAAACTTATATGTATACAAACACTACAAAACCACTGAATATAGGTGGGTTGTGAAGGTGGTTTTTTTCTTGATAAAGTAACAACAAAAACGAGATTTAAATTGAACACGAATAAATACAAAGGGAGGGCAAAAAATGTTATTCAACTAGCAAGCAATGTTCATTATCGAAAAAAAATAGTAATTTTTATTTATGAGGAGAAAGGCAGTCGAGGAAAAATGTAATGGACTTTGTTATTTATTTGAACAAACTAAACACACGTACACATACACAAAACATAGAATTATGTGACAAAATTAATGAGAGCGCTTCAATTATTCAAATGATGTATTAGTCTACAGTCAGAAAATCAATGCAACGAATCGACAAATTTACATATCCGATCAAACATGATTTAATACGTCGACATGTTAAGTAATCAATTTGATTTTGATTAAATTTGGCAGCCGAAAACTAAACGAAATTGGAATTGATGATAAGTGTTTAAACTTAGAAAAAAAAAATAATCGAATAAACAATAAACGTAAAAGCACGTTACATTTGAACGACATACATACAATTGATCAAAAAATTTCTAAGCAACACCTGTACATTTGAATAAAAGAAATAGAGAAAGCTTTTATCGAATACATAGGAAAAACGTGAAAAGATTTCCATCATGGCAATCTATCGATTATGCACATGAGCCCTTAGAAAATACTGGAAATGCTTCCAAGTTAATGCGTTTTCAATGAGTGCAAATCTCCAACTCCAAGAGATTACTCGGTTTTGTATTAACGTAATACCTTTCTAACAGGATCCGCTATTGCAAATATTACAGGCAGCAATAAGTAAAGAAAGAAAACTACAACATCAAGCATATTTTCCTGTATTATTCAGTTTATGAAATGGATGAAATTTAAAAAAAAAAAGAAAAAATCATTGCCTAAATAAAAAGTTAACGTCCAATTTCAGAGTACAGATAATTTTTTGAAACGATCCATAAATAAAAAGTTGTACCCTCCTTTGGGATGTTTTATATAACGACAGGGGAGAAATAGACAACGGTGTTTGATAAGCTGTTTAACTTTTTTTTATTTCTCTTCAACGTGTCGGGGAGATTTTTGGTGACAACAAAGAAGCATTATCAAGAAACGCTGTTGTATTTGGTCTTCAGGATAAAATCAGGCTGCTACAACTAGGATGATAGGAAATTTGACAATAATTGACAATTTTAGGATAGTCAAGTAATAAATTAGGCTATACCATAAGCAGTAATGGCTTAATTTCATGCGTCATGAACACGAGACATATCAGCAATAATAACATCAACAACAACAACAACAACACAACGAAAAACGTTCAAGCATCCCTTTGGGCTGGTTGCATAATTAAACTATTTGCCAGTTAAAGATGTACAATCCTTGTTGTAAATAATTATATTATTAGAAGAGAGATTGAATGTAATTTTCACCACACGATAATTATTATTGTGATACCGACTTGAAAGAGTTTTTTGTGTGATTTTCCAGATAAACAATTTTACTTCAGTTGAGCTTTTGTTACTTTGCCAATTCTATTAACATCCAATTCTGTTATTATTTTTGAAGATATCACCACTGATTTATAAAAATTACAGTACAAAAGCCTTAGTGGCAACCGAACAAAATCGATTTAACTATCTTTGCCAGTGTGTTTATGTGTATTTCCTCTTTTTGCATAGGACGAGAAAAACAAAAGATTACTTTGGCTCTGATCCAGTGGATTTGACATAATAACCCGTCAATACAAGTTTCGATTTAATAACAAAAACCCGGCATGTTTGGTGAATATTATGTTGGAAATTTGTTGATCTTTCCCAGAGCTGCATTCATCATATATAGGAAGCATGAAAATTTTTGTCAATAATAATACATACAACACAACCACGCTAACAAACAAATCGATAGATATATAAAAAATATTATCGATGTAAATGTATTTGTTATTATTAAACTAGAAACGAAAACACGTTCATGTTGTTGTCATCATAAACAGTAGAATAGCCTATATAGATGTCTGTATTACCTGGTTAGTTTTATGTTATTAGTTACGAGATAATAAAATTCGTAGCAAATGTCAGAAGTTTATGGTGCATAATAATACAGAAGGTATATATGGAAAACGAACTATTGTAAATTCATAATAAATCATAAAAAAATTATATATGTATTTAATAAATCAGACAGGAAAGAGAATAGACGTGAAAGCTTTTTATTTTTGAGGGTCGCAAAAAACAGCGAGTTTCAGCTTTTAAAATTCTATTATTCATTCGCTTTTTAGGTTTTGCAACTATTAAAAAATATAGTTCTTTATTACCTACCCATTAGTGATATTTATCTAGAAACGTTTAGATATTACCAAATAATGCGTTTATTTAAGAGTTTTTTTTTTAATAATCCGGTGGAATTCTGTAATGAAGTCATCGTCATCGTCACCTCGCTTGTTGAACGGCAACCAGGATTTTGGTATTCCGATCGACTTGTTTTCTCCGGTCACAAAGTATAATAATATAAGTAAACTCGAAGCTTTGCTATGTTGGTCTACTACGGGTGGGGAGAGGACTGGCCACGAAGACATGCTGAGGATTGGCTTACAGAATACCATTTAACTGTCAAAACAGTCTTCATTGAGGATCACTTGTTACAGAATTCCACAGATTTTCTATGTCAGCGTATTCCAAGCTTCTCCTGCAACGGAACACTTCACAAATAGGTACTGAAATTTTGACTGAACACTCTACAACTACTGAAATTTTGACGGAACACCTTGGTTAATACTATCGCCACAGCAATTTGAACTTGTAGCATTTAAAACCATTCCACGCTCATATTAATTGTCATAATTTTTCACGGGCTTCACCAGTTTGTGTCTATGTTGTCGATTGTAAAATGTGCAAATTTGAAAGAAGGCAACGATTTTATATCTAAACACTTCTCTTTTATAAGAAATTCAATTTGAAGTGAAAACACATCTGCCTCTTTATTTAATAATTAGAAAAATTAGGAAATCTCCAACGAATGGCAACTGAATGGTTTCCTTCTTTACAAGAAGGGTTGAGAAAATCGTGGAAAATAGATTAACAGTAAAGAATGGATGGGTGGTCTATAAAGTAGGCCAAAGAATAATAGAGATTGGGATGGAGTTAGTGAAAGAAACAAAGTGTATTGTATAGTGCTGCAGTTGACACGAAAGAAGGCGCTCCCTCAGTTCGTCCAGTTTTGTTACAACAAAGAAAATAAACTCATTATAAGTAAGTTTTGAGGACGAAAGAAAAAGGAAAATTGGCCAAACATAATCTGTTCGGTCTAAAGAAATACAAGTCAAAATCGGACTTGGTTGAATCCAATTCATTTCATTTTTATTTTGGTAGAGTTTAGTTGTGCTGTTGTTGTTTGGCAAAGGATTTGGAGTAAAAATTGTGGGCGATTCTTATTTATTGGTTAGAAAAAAAAATAGCCTCAATTTATATGAAATCTGTGGAGGCAGGTATATAGTCGCCTACTAAGACAAAACATATCGTAAGGGAGAGATAGAGATATAGGACAAGATTAGTTAAAATCCGAGAAGGGATTTGTTATCGATCGTATATCTAGTTCTAGTATCATTGTTTCGTATCTGCCCTTGTCTTTGTCTTTAACTATATATGTTATATACTGGCTCGTTATAGTATCAAGTTTGACCGTGGCGCACAACTTGGAACATGTCAAACAATGTTGAGTTGATTCCATAGTATTCAGTATCGTCCAGGATCAACCCGTTTCCATTTAATCAGCAAAAGTAGTCTGTTGTAATAGTATACAAGGAGAATGTCCCGTTTATCCTGAAGCGTCTTCTAACCTACATTCTATCTTTCTCTTATGTTACGACTTTGTTTTGGAGTTTCTTCGTAAATAAATTTGATATCAGAGAATAAGATAAAGCTATTATATTTACCGATGGCGTCTTAGGGTCTTTTGTGCCTTGAATGTGACGGAAACTGTCTCTTACGTCCCGATTCACTTTTCAACTTTCCAACCAAAAAAAAAACCTAATGAAACATATGACCCGAATATGTTTTTTTTTTGTTGTTATCAGTATTAAAGATGTATTTGCTTTGAATGAATATGATTTAGTGATAATAACGCTTTACTAAATCTTTAGAAATCCTTCCACCTTAATGGCAATATAGTACAGTAGAATAGACACACTAAAAATATTACTATAAAGGGGGAAAATCGAGATGTAAAGATATTCCTAGGATTTATAGGGTAATTGAGGAACTCTACATTAAAAGCTGGAAGTTAAGCAGTAAACATTTTAATTAGTCTTCAAATTTTCATCAACAGAAATCATAAGTGATAGAGTGAGAAGGCGAAGCGGGTAGAGAGATTCCATGGTTGAGGTTTCCGTCACAGATCTCTGTGCACAACGCTAATTAAATATAATCAGATCAAATACAGAGAATATTGATTAAATTACTGGCTATTGAATATTGAAAGAGTTTTTGGAATTTGCGTTCACCAAACTTCAGAAATACCTATATTTCAATATTGAGTTTCCATCAAGTAGCTATAAGGCTATAATTTCCATTCAAAGTGAATCAGAAATCTACAAAAAAAAAGGACTATTTCAACAATCAAATCGGGATTATTATGTCTAATTGAATGGAAAACGACAGTGTTTTTTTTAAACCATATTTCAAATGACTTTAACCATCTATCGAGAAAGATTCTTTAATTTGATTAGCTTAGGGTTGCGTCGAGGACAAGACACAAAAGTGTGTGGGTTGGCTTGTATTCAATGATAATTTCGACCTTTTTGGTATAGGTAATCATATTTTACCATTATAACTTTTTCTCGGTAATTTGATGTCTATATTCATGTTTCTTTTATAAACGATTTTCAAAAAAACATTCATCAAGGTATCCTCATCACTGATCTCCTTTTTTCTCAACAACATACATCGATACTAGAACCTGAAATCATTATGGAACTCTCGTACTACATAAACTAAAATGTAGCACATGCATCATAAACCTGTCACTTTACACGTCCAATATAAATTCTCTACAAAAATATCGTACACAGTTTTTCAGTCCACACTCCTCTACACCGTGTGCGCTGCTATTTCGAATATGAATTATTTTGTTACAGCATCTATATAACAAGGTACTTGTAGGTAGGAATCACCGCACATAAATTGTTTTATTTTAAATTGAAAGAAAAATACGACATTGGATTTTATTTTTAAGTTTCCTTCAATAACTCTAGAAAATTGTTACCACCTTATTTCATCAATGAAATGAACGAAAAGCAAGCAAATCGAAAACAGACATGTGAGAAATTATGAAGAGAACAATAGAAACATTATTGATTTTTAATAAAAACCGTTCAAGTAGAAACCAAAAGGTCGAAATTCAATAATAGAAACCGACCGCAGTTTCTTCTCAATGAAACCGAAATAAACTAATCTTAGTTGATTTTGTTGAAATTCGCGAATATTGATTCAATACAATAATAACCATTTCTGTTTCATTCTTTCTCTTTCTTCAGATTCTTATTCTTCAGTTTCCTTTGATGTATTATGGTTAAATGTAATTGAATTTCATTCTTAATATTTTGTGTCTCTTCTATTTGAGGATTCTTCTTCTTCGAAAATGAAATGATTTAATTTTCTTAATTTCAATCAAATTTTCCAGTTCTTTGCATCCAAATCAATTATTCAAATGGCTGATATGAATACATTGCTCTTGTATTTTAAATTGATTTACATAAAATAACACAATGATATTTTTCAACACAATACAGCTCTCTTCTTGTTTCACGATTTTGCATTGCAAAGGAAACGGGAAATAAACAAAATAAAGATTGGAATGGTGATTTTGGTATAGTGGTAGCAGGAAAGGGTGAAAGAAAAACGAGATGTCAGTGATATATATATTTCTTCTCAGATCGAATCTGTAATGTTATCGATTTACTCAACAAAACTGATTCCCTTTCTCTATACGTATATGTATGTATTATAGGGTTTGTATAAAGGCAGGAGCAAAAGAACTGTGTGTTTCCTGTTCAAATGAGAGACTCAGATGCAGGGATGGTCTCAGATGGCCAAGAAAATGGGAATAATGGTGTAGTCGGTCAACATCGTAAACTACCCCTTGATTGGTTGTTACCCTAGAAAGTTTGTTTCCTTTTAAATTACGAAATAAATCGAGAAGCCTGTCCTCGTTTTATTTTATACTTCAACAGCCGACAATATTTTCTAGTGTTAGAAGGATTTCTATAAAAATCAAATCTAATTTTTCATCATTTCCCGGTAAATACTTTGTTCAAATTGAGGTAGGTAAAAGAGACGCCATTAGTATTCATATTTTATACATAACGTTAATGTTATCAGAATATACCTATAGAACTCGTTTCTATTTAAGACATAAATGGACGTGGACAGCAAAATGAGCGTCTAAAGGCGGCAGTATTTTTACAGAAAATGAAAATACACTCAAAAAAAAAGAGCATATTCCGGATATCCGACAAAAGAAGACGCCTTTCTCTCGTTTAGGCCCCGTCGACTCATCAAATATTTAAATTGTATGAATGAGGGTTCCGCTAAAATGGCATATCGTCGTACAATGCACGGTCCTTGAAAACCTGTCTACGATGATAAATTCATGGATAGACAGTGTAGATAGACGTTCATCGTTGATGTATTATGGAAAGCAGGCAACTTATCCTGTTGGTCCTTCGTGAGACTGATATACGGACTTTTTTCTTGACGCTACCAGAAGGAATACTGATGATTACATACATCCACTATAAATACCAAATGAATACAGTTTCAGTTTTCTTGTTGTATCAAATTTCAGGCACTTTAACTCACATTCCGAAATGAAGGGGAAAAAAATTGTATACAACAACAACAAAATAAAAACACATAAAGAAAAATAGAAAAACAGAGAGACAGTTGAGACACTGAACGTGTCTAGGGAATCTCCAATTTCACAAGATTACTATGTTCATATACACGTAAAAATTTTGTTCAACAAGCGAAAAAGAACGAATCGTCAGATACACGTACCGGAAAGGGTCTTGAAAGTCCCATATTAAATAAAAATAGATTTTCACTTTCAACTTTTTCTGCGTTTTGTTGCCGGGTTCGTTGAGTTCTTTTGTTGTATAGCTCACATTTCCGGAGCTTTTCTATCTGTTTTCATTTCGTCTTTCTTGCATAAAAGTCCTTTTCAAGGGACATAGCAACATCAACAAGGTGGATGGAATATTCATAGTTCAAACTGAAAAGATAAATTACTCTGTACTTTTCGAAAGTTTTATTTTAATCTTGTTTGCCGTGACGGAGTACTCAAGAATTTAACATGTTCTTTTGTTTTATTTTGTTACATCTTCAGACTTTGGTAAATATCTTCCGGTTTGCCTATCAAACGCAAACATCTGCATTTCTTGTCGTTACTTTCTTCAACAATTTCTCGAACACATTTTCGTAGTAAAAATACATCAAAAACCATGAATTCCTGCATGGAGTTCTATATAGCTACAGAGAGAGAAAAAAAAGGGAAATCTTGTTTGTTCTTTATTATATTAAATTGTAGTATAAAATATGGCGGCTCGCCTAATTGCGACTGTAAAAATATAACGAAATAAAAGTTGGTCGTCGTCATGTACAGCAACGTAAACAAT
Organism: Iselma pallidipennis; assembly: GCA_037464855.1. Classification (NCBI taxonomy): domain Eukaryota; kingdom Metazoa; phylum Arthropoda; class Insecta; order Coleoptera; family Meloidae; genus Iselma; species Iselma pallidipennis. The sequence goes on from JAZBHA010000003.1 coordinate 182,001, forward strand.
TAGGTGAACGCAGCACAACATAACAAATTATTTTAAAATTACGACGGAAAATACAGGTTTAATTGAAGATATAATAAAAACGGCCAGCTCATTTCTGCAGCTAAATGAAGACAAATGCGTCCAGAGAGATTAGGCCCCAGTTTCAGGTTAGAGCAGAAACGAAAGGGGATAATGAGCAAAATTTTCCCACTGACATAGCGTGTGCGTTCTGATTTTACCCTAATCAACTCCAATCTATTCGAAATACAAAACAACAAATCAACATAATATTAATTATATAGAGAAAAAGGATAGAAATTTCATTTTAGACGTGATAAAATAGAAATATATACAGTTGAATGCATTTGTTGCTTTGAAATTTGATGCAAACGTTGTGCACGTATCTACTGTGAACCTGTCAAAAATAAGTGAAGCGAATACGTTAGCAATAACGCAATATTGAGAACAAACGTCAAAGGGGAAAATCGATTTTTTTTTCAGTTTAGCGTTTCTGTTGTTGAATCCGAATAATGCTATATTTTCTTTAGTTGGCAAGCTATAGGTACGTAATTTTAATTTGATTTCGAATGTCCATTCGTTATATAACGCATGGAAAATTGATTTGAATAATTTGGGAGTTGTAGGGAGTTTAGGCGTTATGCTTGCTCAGTGGTGGTGACGCATAAAATAAATCCCATAAGACAAATCCAACGTTTCGCTGGCGTAGTTTCTTATTATTCTCAGAAACTGCCACCTGAGACATTCCATGAAGAATAAAAGGCCATTATTGAAATGTACAGTTATTGTTTTCCTATATTTGGAATGTCTCTACCCATCTATAGTCTAATAGAGATAGTGATTGTCAAAACAATCCCTTGATTATTCTGAACTGGTAAACACCTGAGTCCTTTTCAATTATTTCCTCCCTTACTCATTCATTCGATTGTCCATTGATTAATTTGTTTTTTACTTTAACTCTTGTATTTTGTATTATATACATATATTTAGTTGAGTTCGTGATATTTTGCTATGTTCAAAGACAAGACGACTAATAAAAATAAAATTCATTCCAGTTTAGATATAGCGAAACTGTGTTTTATGCTGCGTTTTACGTTTCACGCGACGGACATGTAATCCTTTGTAACGAGATTATCTCTACCCTACCCTTGCCGAGTAATCGATCGTAACACATCAATTTCCAGATATACCTATATATACCCAGTTTCGGATCGTTTCAGATCTGGAACAGATCTCTTTCAACTAAACACTAGAAAGAGAGCTAAAGTTGGCAATAAAAAGAAAATAGTTTTTTACTAGATGAAACACAGAGAGAAAAAAAATATATGAAGAAAAGGTATTGTTTCGTTTTGAAGGAATCTGCTGAAAGATAGTTGCTGTTAAAAACTGTTACAAATTACATTGTCGTATATTTTCACCTTTTTTTCTCATACCTTAGTTGCTACACTAGCTATTGCTGCTATAGTTTCCCCTTTCTTTTACTTGACAGAAGGAAACTGGCGTCATATCCGATACAGATTCCTAAAGAATGTGTGCCAGTAAACAATTTGTCTTCGTCGTCTAAGATTCAGGGTTGGATTAACTTTGATTTACACTCGTTTGCGTTTCGGGTTAAGTACATCGTTTATTTTGAGATTTAATCCCTTGACATTTTTCGTCACAAAAGAATGAATTCATTTTAAATCAGTGAAGAAATGGTAGTTAGGGTGATCATGTAGATGTTCTGCTTCACCATTAAAAGCAGTGCGGTTGTAGGAAATAAGAGGAAATTGTGGCCAACCGATTTAATTATTAATTATTTAACATGCCAATATCGGCAATGCATCGAGTTAAATGGATCGAACAGGAAAGCTTTCGACGTCGGAGACTTGTTCTGGTTCCTACTCTGTGGACTAGCTAGTGAGGGATATACAGAGGTAGAAGCTGAGGTAGTGCCACCGCAAATCCTTCCACTATTTCCTTGAATATTTACAATGAAATACTACACTTAAAGCTTGCGACCCTATTCCTGTGCACGTTAGAAATCTTCTTTCCAACCAAAATAAGTTAGAAGTTATACGATTTCTACTCTGTTTCTTTACATGCAGCGTCTAGACGAAATTCACTATTTACAAATAAATATTTAACACCTCCGTCATTTGACAGTCGAATACTAACAGCATATTACCGATAACTGCGTTCTCGTGATGTGAATCACGTTTTTAGTTAGGAGTGTGGCATATAAGGGTTGACATTCACATTTGACTCTTTTCACACCCCAAAGGATTCCTGAATCCAGGCGCTCGTCTTCGGCGTTGGGAATTGAAATCTCACTAAGGTTATTCCACGAGCGCCGTTGACGTCTCATATGGGATTCGGCATGGTTGTATAGAAATGGGATAATAGTCGACACGAAGACGAAATATCGAATATTAAATTGAAAACTTTATTATTATCATTATTATTTTTAAATAATAATAAGTAAAGGTTTCTTTAATTGCAGATAATTTGGGACAAATACATCCAAAGATGTAAATATTTTTAAGAAAACATGGAATTGGTAAAACGTCATTCAAGCACCTTTGAGTTATATTTCGAAAGATGATTGAATGTTTCAACAGGCACTCTTGATTGTTTGCAAAGGACTAAAAGTAAACGCCAACACAAGTTTCATAACCAGTTGTAGTGGCGTGCAAATGCGCATCCCATGGAAAAATATTTGACTTCTGATGATGAGAATTGGAAAAGTAATTCTTTCTTACTTCTTCACTAAACAAATAACTCGAAAGAACGCTAAGAATAGATGGCATTAATGCATAAATTCGCTTTGGCATAAAAAAGAAATCTTGTACCACACCAGTCAAAACATTATGCAAAATAATGGAATACATGCGTTAGGTAAGTTGGTGCGGGCACTGTTTATAGGAGACACAGCTGTTGTCTCCCACCATCCTAATGCAGTCCTCCCTTAAAGCAGCTTAAAGCTTGTATTAACCGAGCTCATGTATTATTCGAAAGCTCTTAAACGCGTAGGCGGCAACTCTTAAGAGCAGTTTGTGATTACACAGTACATAAGAACCGTAATTGAAGATATATATTCGGCCTAAGTTTATAGTACTTGTCTCCCAACAACTTATCAATTATTTCATTAATGGTGTAACGAATGCCAAAGAGAGAAAGGTAAATATGAAACATGTAAGCTGGTGGTGGGTTTTAACAGCAGCTTTCAACTAGCTGTTTTACCAAACTTAATTATCTGCATCACAGCTGTTAATTTTTACTTTAGTTGAGTTAGAGAGATGGTTGAGAAGTTTCAAGTTTATATTATATACATAGATGTCTTGTGTCGTGTAACGTAAATTTGGTGTTAAAATGTGTGTAACCTGAATTTCGACAGATCTCTCTACAAGGTGAATTACAGACGCGAATTTGTCCTTTCATGCTAGAGTAATTTAAAACCAACCATATATAAGTTATGAATATATTTTGCACTAAAATAACAACTACTAGTTTTAAAAACTGTATCGTTAATTTGTATCTAAATGAATTATTGGTGATATAAAAAAAAAATAATATAGATTCCGGCAGGTGCGAGCTTAATCATCATATATCGACGCGGAATCCTGCTGTATATCACGCTGCGGATGTTTTTTCTACATTTTTTTTTCTGTTTTTTTGTTATTGTTATGATTCGTTATTTCACCCTACTGAAGGGAACAGCAGATTATCAATGTGGCCGGTTACGAGTTCACCCCCAAAGGACAAACAGTGGAATTTGTCACGGTCGACCCATTTACGTCAAGTCAAGCCGTAAGCGTAAGCGATACGTAAAAAGTATCCAAGCTTTTTGTAAACACCATCGAGAACGAACAAAGATAGAATCATCTCTCAACAACAATTTTCCCTTTACTTCAATGAAAACATAAATGACTAGTAACATGATACTAGCTTTTGTAATATTAGAAAGTCATTAGCACTTGTATGTAAACTGACCAGGTTTAATGTCAACAAGTTCTCTATTTCTGTTACCACCATGTTAACGTTTCAACAGTCAACAAAACAATAAAGGACTAGACTGGTACTGATCTATTGAATTGGTTGAGAAGGCTTTACAGACAGGTGAAATGTTGCTGAGTTATCCCAATGCACCCTTTGCAATTGATGTGTTTCTAGTAATCTCTACAGTTCTAGCTTGTTTTCTATCTATCTCCAATGTGGTAGCTTTACACCCAGTCCGGGATTAATGTAAATTGAAAATTTGATGGGAAGTGGACTGTGAAAGCCAAACATTACCAGAAATGCTTTATTGTAAATGGACTTCAATGGCTTCAATTTAACTCCAACATTGATGTATTGCGCTAATTATATAGGCACCAAGTCGAACAGAACACTGCATTCCTCCTTGTGAACATAACATGTGAAAATTTGTGTTTTTTTTTTCAGTAAAGAGCTTCAGTCTTTTGATTCAACGATGACGCCCAATTTGTTTTTCTCCCCTGTTATTCTTTCGTTCCTTGGTTTATATATGTGTAAGTTCTCCGGTATGTAGTATACATACACGTACAAGGAAACAGAGCCTTGAGCACTCGCAGCAAATTATTAGCAATTTCACCGTAGAATATATAATGTAATATGCAGAAGAGTGCTGTTAAAAATAACGAGCTTTCTGTTCAAGAACCACCCAGAGAATTTAACGTATACAAAGAACGGAAATCTAGTTTAATATAAAATAAAATGAGCCGAACATTGTAAAAGGAATAAAAAATACAATGATGGAACTTATCAGTAAGACCACAACATCAAACAAGTTTCCATTCTGTTACCTATCTATATGGTAGGTATATTTATTATTCATAGAGATACGATCACCAAGTTCTACTGATAACAAGCAAGTTTTCGTGAGCTCTAAACCTATATATGACTATACCTATATATAGATATATACACTTTGGTTTTAATAAATGCCTAAACTGGGATGAAACAGGTCTCATACCCTTTAGTCTTCCGGGACGGGAATGTCGCCTCCGGTGGGACATAATTCAGAATTATTCAATAACACCCCGAATCCATCGAAGCCCTCTCTCAACTTTCTCGCTATATAAAGATTACAGATCCATTTTGAAAATGTACAACACTATATAAGACCAAGAGGAACTTTTTTTGTGTTTCTTTTGAAAAAAAAATCATCAACAACTCTCTTTGCAGCTCAATTTACTTAATGGATTTTTCATTTCTAACATCCAACTACAAGCGACATTTTCTGGTAGAAATACGCTCTATAATTCCATCAAGTCACCAAAAGAATAAAAATTGAAATTGTCCTAAATATGACAATGTCATAGTAAATCATGTTTCGTTTCAAATATTGTTAATAATACCTAGCTATTGCTCGATCAAACATTCAACAATAAATATTTAATAAAGCGGTCAGGTGTTTACTAAACGAAAATCTACATTATAAATTTTTATGTCTACAACCCCTCATCATAACTTCACTATGTAAATTAGGATACCTTCAGTCATGTTTTCTGTATAGGGTATAGGGTATAGGTAGAGATATCAGCATCCCTTCCAGCCATTTAGAATTTAGACGTAAAATTTTATAATACACATAAAACTGTCCAAATTAACTCTCATAAAAGTCTGAGGAAAAAGTTGGCAAAATTGTTTCGAAAGTATGACGGGGGTGAATTTTTAGTTGAATTAAAACGAGGAAGACTATGACCGTTATACTAGTCCACAACTTTAAATTAAGCATGATGATTATGATAGAAATAATGGAGAACGTGTTTTATAAAGTGAATGATATTCAAGGATGGGGCTGAAAATCATCGACCAGAATCATCTGGTGTGAAAAACAATAATGTCAATTGAGAATTCTCTGTGTCTTATACCGGTTTGATAACGCAACTTTTACAAACCCCACCATTACAGTAAATGTACTAATTAGATCATATTTTGAACTATTGTTAAATTTTGAAATTTTCCTAAAAAGGATTGTTTGGTATACGTATAAATGTGTGTTAGTGTGTGTGATTTACGAGCGAGTTATATTTAGCGATTTCCATCCGGACCAACAAACACGCGCGCGATTCGCCCATATATTTCAACGAACTGAAACCGAGAAGTCCTATTAAGGGAAAGTTTTAAAGATTGATTCGGGAATCCGATGCGGACTACTCGAAATGCAGTCGCTTAGAAAGACCGAACCATAAATTTTTATACAGTTTGTTGGAGAGAGCCATGCGTCGACTTCAAAACACAACGATAAATTTCATAGATAATCTCTTTGATAGTGGCGAAATCTTTAGATATTCCAGAAGAACAAAAAAAAAAAATGAAAATTATATTGAAAGTTCGGAATGAGACAATAGTATAAGAAGAGAAGTTTATTATTATCAGTGGGTGATCGCTTGACTTGATTCAGTCACGCAATGGAATTAATGTGATGGTGGAGGAGCCGAGAGCGACATGTGCAAGTGTCAGGAAATACTACCACGAGGATAACATTCTAGAGGAAGGATATTAATCAGAAAACTTACCGCATTGACAGCTGTCATGTCTTTGGGTGCGGGTTCAGACTCTGCTAGACTGTCGCTCTGAAACAAATGATTAAATTAGTTTATTTATCATGAACGTAAAAATCGATGTCAGAACATAAGGAAACAACAAATATAGAATAAAAACAATTTATGATAAAGCTAATACAAGCTATATTTTATCTATCCAACTATGTATATATTTGTTGTGTATATGGAGTTTTAGACAGAGAGAAAATGGAGAGTAGTCGCAATTTCAGGGTTTAAATGCCCTCTGGTGGGCTCAGTTCTGTTGTTCTGAGAAAGTTCCACTGAGGTTACATGTTGTGTTCCTCCTTTTTTTTTCTCATTGTATTCTAGATACAACTTTGTTATTATTTTATTGCGAAATGAACTGTTCTGATGGGGTTATATTTACAGTGAATCTTTCTCGCTCTTTCTCTCACACACTATCTCCCTTATCTCGCCCTCTATATCTATCACTATCCCTCTGTTTTGTTTCATTATTTCTTCATACTCTCAATTTACAATCTTCAACTGACTGTAACTTTTGTTTTATTGTATGGCTTTGAAACTGTCACGGCAATTCCTGTGATGGCAAAGAAACTTAACTAAAATGTTGATTTTATAAACGTTAAATTTACGTAGCTACATTCAACGTAACGTATTTGAATTGTAACGAATTCAACACAGAGTACTAATCAAGACCTCATGTATTTAAATTAAATCTACGTTCGTAATTAACCTGTTTCACAAATGTTGAATAGGCTAAAGTACAACGAATTTAGATAAATTTCTTCCAGACGATATATCAACATAAACAACAAGGAAATGTAAAATTTACTAACACTTTTCAATTTTACTTTTAAATCATGTTGTTGTAATGATGTAATTATTTATATTGTAATTTGATGTAATTTTTCCTCCTGTCATTCCTCACCCCCAGGTAGCTGTAATATCGTAATTACAGCACTTTCTGTTTCAATGCTATAACACGACAGGATTTCAACTCTGCATCATGCTAATGGGTTAGTTATTGACGTATACGTGAATAATAAATAAATAATTTATAAATTCATCGACAATAAATAGAAAATTCTTGTACGATGAAATTTCAGTAGATAATCTCACTAAAATTGTAATTGAACGAGACTTTTTTTGTGTAGAGATTGAGTTTTTTAATGTGTCACCTCAGAGACGTTTTATCATTAGTTCAATTATATAGAGGCTTTATTGGAAAAGTCTGAGTTCAAATAAGACTTTTAATTAAAATATTTGTTTACATTTCTATATTCGTATTGAAAGCTAATAAACCCCAAAACCATTTTGAAAGTTGTAAACTTGACGACGATAATGCTCTTTCATTACTATTCCATAAACGATCGATTTTCATAATTAAAATTGGCCAATTAGCACATTTTCCATGCATTCGAAATAATTAGATTCCGGACGCAGCGAGCAAGTAGGGCTTATTGTAAAGTAATAACATAGAAACATATATGATTAACTTCATTAATTTTCGAGCACATTAACAATAAATTATTAAATAGATATGCATATAAATAGTACACCAAAATATTCCTTCAAGTTCTGTCTTGTAAAACAATAGTTTCGTTCAAATATTTCACATTATAGGTTGAATTTATTACAACCATCTGCACACGCTGTAAAAACATCATAAAAAGCATTGCGGAAACGTGAAATTCCCGTCGCGAATACATAGAAACAAAAGTAACAAAAGGGGTTGGAAATTGAATGTGGCCAAGTCGCCAGTTTAAAGCTAATAACAAATTGAATTATTTCTCAGGTTTTTGTATTTCCAGAGACAAATAATCTCCAAAAGAAGAAGGTATATAAGAAAGACTAAAAACAGTTCAAGACTGAGCAAAGAGTGATTTTAAAAACTGGCAAAAACGCAGAATGAATCCTTTAAGATTGTTCAGCAATTAGTTCTTTTTTTTTGTTCGAAAATTATATTTGTGTAGAATTTAGCTTTGTTTAAGAATTAATCTTGATTTAATGAGCGATTTGTTCAGAATAGACCCATTATTAGCACCATTATCTTGGAGGGCTTTCCTTTCCATAAAAGAACAACAAATTGATTAGCGAAAAAAGCCACTTCGACTAGAACGATCGGTTTAAGGACTTGTCAGTACAGTTGAGGTACTTTGCATTGTAAATTGAGAATCCCAACGTGCTCAAGTAGCTTATTAGAGACAAATTAACAGAGTTGGTAGTAGTAACACTCACATAAACAGAGTGGAAAAACACAACAGAAAAAGGACGAAAGGACAACGGCAATAAAAACATGACACCAACAACAGATTTATCTGAACGAAAATAAAGAAGGGTGCAAGGACAAATGAATGTTGATGAGATGGATGGAGTGAGACAAGTCGGATATTTCGAAGCGTGTGCAAGCCCGATAAGCCGATTGAGCTGTGGTCGCTACGCAACAGGAAAAAAGACATGTCGCTGAAGGTGTGTTGGAAGACAAGGTAGTGAAATGATGAGGCTACACTCACCCCATCACATTTTAGGGTAAGAAATATCATCATGATAATATAAATGCAAACACTGTTGAGCACGCATTTTGAATTTTCCATCTTTAAAAATGGAAACCGGGAAAAATTTGTGCAAAGTGTTCAATCTTCCGTCATCAACACTATTATAGTGGCCAATCTTAGAGGATCTTGCGTCGATAATTTTTCAATATCTCCGGAACAATGATCGTTATCCGGAAGAAAACTAATTAATTTCCGGGAAGAATCGTTATCGTTTCAAGCATTAAATCAAAGCCTGTGGTCTTGGTTTTCACCTAGTTCCTTTCTGGTTTTCTGGGGTGGTATGGTTGGTTCCTGGCCCCCCTGAACTGTAGGGATTGGCGTATTGAGTGAGGGGATTGGGGAAGCTGTCGCCTGAGAAATAAATCGACCTTTGGGAAAAGCTGGAGTCTCGTTTCTTTATTCGATAAGCGTACTCGAAAACGTACTTGCGTTGCATGCCAAATATTGTTCAACGTCTGTAGATGTGTTGTTCGCCGTCATCAACCTCAAGCTTTTCCACGTTTATTCTTGCAAAATATTTATTCCATTTCAGTCACTGTGTTCCCTGTTGGACATAATTAAAACAAGTGAACTTGACGCATTAAATCAATTCAAAGAAAAGTTCCTTCTTTTTGGAAAATGTTATGTTGCTATTTAAAAGTTAATAATTTTTGGAAAAACTGAATGTAGTTGAAGTAATGAGATTTTGTATCGTCCTTGAAAACCTACCTACGTGACAGTTTTAAAATAGCGATTCTGTCTGACTGAAAGATTTTTCAAATTAATTTTCCATGGAAAAATTTAAGAAGTAAAAGCGTACTTTTATATTTACAATAGAAGCGATTAGTTTCAAGTTCAAGTGTCTTTAAAATTCATTTCCGTTTCTTGGCTCGACTGCAACAACCCAAGCGCCTTAAATTAGCTTGCAGTTATGCATATAGTACCTCAAATTTTAATTATAAAGAAAAATAACGAAGGAAATTACAGAGAAACTTAAAATGAAATCTTAGAAATCTTTGGGATAAGAATAAAAGGACTAGAACAAGGTTGGCAGTAAATTTTCGTAAATGCACCGTAAAGCCGCCTTCGCACCGATACTTACTATCCACCTAATCATAGTTCTAGATCGCGCCTGAATCTGACGACGGATCCAGATTTTCAACAGCGATTTCACATTAAAATCAAAAGATTAGTTTATCAGGAAGAAGTACAAATCCACAATTACTGTTGATTTACATTTTCAGTCATAAAACATCCATTAAGACCAATTTATCCAAGTCGTTGTAGCAATAACATATAAATTCACACACACACACACACACGTACATACATTTATACATTTAGACGTACTCACGCACAGGCAAATACACACATTCACACGCTAGGAAATATTTGGGACACAACGTACACGCCATCAAAACAACATGAGGTTGCGTCGTCGTTACTTAAAGCGACTAAAACAACGTTTGTTTTGGGCGCGTCCATTTGCACGAGATTGTTCATTTCAACTGTACGTCCTGTTGTGTAGAACGATGGACGTCGCGACGCTGCTACACAGCTATAACGCCCACTAAATTTTTCAAAACCGACACACATGCACGTAAAGTATGCATCACAACTATTCGAAAAGTTTTTAACATTAATGAGTCAGGATTGTTAATATACAAAAATGTGAAATAGAAATAGATTAGTTAATGGATGATTTTGGATTTTTTGTGCTTTTTCCAGGAAAATGACCGCATAGAATGTTGACTGGTCAAAACAGATGGAGACAAACATTATTTAGAATTTGAAGATATTCACGATTGCGATGGTGGTAAATCAATAAATTTTACATTAGTCATATGTTGCTCAGTTTTATTTCTTCCTTTAACTTTTTTTCAGCAACGTATAGAATTTATATGGGTTCCAGTCTATTTTCCTACAACATAAAACTGTTGAAGAAAATCGGAAACATTAAACACAGAACGTGCTTTAAGAATATCTCTACATTAATATAATTTATGTGTTAGATACACTTTACATCAAAATTGTAAATTCGAGTAGACTACAGAAGATCACATAAAACGTAGGTAGCTACACCGATTTGAAGAATGATGCCATTTAGAAGGTGATCATCCCTGATTACCCCAAAAAGAAATCATTTAGAAGGGTAGCTTATTAAAAGAAGGCCCTTTTCCTCGACTAACTAATAATGTTATCTTGGTGCATGTTCTTCGGTCCCTGTGGATAACTCCTTTACATTGTATACAATACTTTTTACCAAGAAAAACCATTTATTATAGTGAGCGAATGAAGAAATTCAGTGGAATTCTGTAACAAGTCATCGTCATCGTCACTGACAATTAATAGTTCCTCGGGGGCAGGGCAAAACTAGTCGACGAGAACTACGTATAGAATGTCAAAGTTCTGGTTGACTTTCAACACCCACAGCCAAAAAACGAAAATGAGAATGACGATGACTGTGACAGTGGACTTTGTTACAGAATCCCACCGATTATTTCGAGTTTCTGGCATTACATTGTATAAAAATGAAAACAACATAGTTTTAACAGAAGGAAAATAAACATAAAGCATAATAATAATAATAACGAGTTCGAACAAAAATAAATGTATCAACATTGAAGATTTGTATGTTGCTCAAGTTGACTGTTTGTATGTCATTATAAATGTGTTTTTGCAATTTAATGTTGAAGAAAGATAATAATAAAAGGCAAAAAGACATATATATTTCTTCAAATGACCAAAAATTGAAAGACAATAAAAGAATTCGGAAACTTTCGCAACTGAATACTATCTCCACATTATAAGCTTGTCTGGTAATAAATTCTGTTGATGGCAATTATCTATGTCGACTTGTTAGTATTTTCCTGGAGTAATTGCCAACATTTTACAAAAACACAATAACAGAGAAAGCGCCAAGTTTTCCACCTATCAAGGTCATTACTTTGAATATTACGAATAACAATAACAAAAAAAATATGTCGAAATACATACTAGTTTAGATATCTATAAACATTTCAGTACAATTTCCTGTAAAGATTAAAGATACCCTTTTAGTTTGTGAAAGTCCAATACGTGGACAGATGAATAGGATTTGGAGTGTGTTTGCCAGTAGTATGTGTGTACGTACGGTAAGGTTGGATTCGTGTTCGTTTACAAGATTTTGCAAGACAGGCAGAGATGAATAATGAATCGAAGTTTCTAAGGGATGGATGTTAGAGAGAAGAATCAACGACATCTGCGACGTGTGGTTGATGATGTCGACGTCGTCGATGTAGGGTCGTCGGTGGTTGGACGTTTAACTGTTGTTTGCTGGAAATAGATGAGTTAGACCATGTCCATTTTCAATTTAATTTTCTGTAATATTTATTTATCATCACATAAACGGGATTACAGAATTGTGATAAAACAGTTTATTATTATCGTGGATCGTAACTGTCTTCTCATGAAATGTCGAAATTTGAATCTTCACAGGGAAATCCTTGATAAATAAAGGAACACGATCCTGGTACGTATTACAGTTTGCAAATGTTATATAAACACATGACAAGCAGGTAAATATTTATATGTACGTCTATGTAAACTTTTAGAAAAATTAATGTAAATATGAAGTATACATTATACACATATGTATAATGTATATTTATATACAGTAAAAGCTTGTTAGATTGAATTGATTTTAGAGAGAAAGACACACCAGATGTATCGTTTGTATATCGAAAGATATTGCCCAATAAATGTAAGACTGAACATAAAATAGTAATATACAAATTTGCAATTCAAAATTTGAAAATAAAATGGGAAAGACAATATAACACATGGGGCCAAATATAAATTCCTTACTAAGCCAACAATTTCCGCATATTCTTAACATTTCAACAACAATTCCGGCATATTTTTTCTTCAAAACTTTAAGGATACGATTTGCAAGCTTTAAAAAGAAAAGCCCAAACTGTATCCTACCGAAAACAAACAATATATTTTATCCAATATTTTCCAATTCATACTTTTCTACATTATTTATATTACAACTAAATTAAGTTTCAATTCATTCCCTAACTAGTTGATGACTTTTTCCAACACAATAAAGAACTTTCTCGCCTTTAATCTTAATCTAACGAATACGATTGGATTGAAGTTACAATACAAAATATCCAAGAAGAAACTTTTTTACGACACGAAAACTAAAGTTTCATCAGAAAATAATAAAAAATTCTAATGGCTTTTCCATTGATTTTCCCGTTAATATCACAAAACAATGTAGAAAATTACTGTAGATTTTTTTTCCTCAAACAAAAAAAAATTAAATCTGCAAAATTAATTCTCTGCTTTGCTACTTGTGTTCAATTTTTTTCTTTTAATAAACCATATCGAACCATCCTTCTATAGAGAAAATCCAATCACAATATGAAAAAGTATCGTTTGATAAATTAGAAGTTTGCGTGTTGTTTAGAATCCAAGGTAGCGGCATAAAATATAATTGCACGCTTAATGCACACTTCCCTGTTTGATAAATAATATATGATCCATCAATATCCGTCATTTGTTTATCGTAAGTCTATTGCATTGTTATGGTATCTATTTTATTTTGTTTTGAAAACGTGTAGTTATTAAAGACTATAACTAATAGAAAATGTCTAAAGGAAAGGGTATGAAAAATCGAAACTTGGAGAATAAACAAATCACCATTTTCCACAGACGATGTAGAAAGTAGGTGGAAATAATTTGAATTTCCAACGTCAATTTTTATTGATAGAGAAACTTAACAGTAGGGGAGGTCTTTATTTTGTATAATTAACTATAAAGGATCAACATAGACGGAACTTACTTATGTTCAGTTAAAATGATTACATAAAGGGTCTACAACAATGCAGGGGAAGAGAATTTGTGGTCATTCAATGAAAAACAAAACCTGATAATAAAAGTTACAAATTTAGAGTTTGAAAGCTTCAAGATGGTACACGATAACTCCTCAATACATTGAGCATTTGCATAGTTTTTGAATGCAGTATTGGATAAATCAATGGTTAGGTAATGTAAATATACGGCTTGCTATTGGTAAACGTATAACTAGATAATCCGTGCAATTCAAACGCAACTCTACATCTTCATCTTCTTCTTGCTCTTTAAGGATTTGCTAGTTCCGCCCAGCAAGCTTAAGCGGGACATTTGAATCATATATCTACCCTTGTTCCTATCGCAAGTTTATATCTCTGTTTCTTACTGTGTGAAGTTATCTACTATTGGTCGAGTTTGTCAGCTGTAAATGGGTGGGGAGAAGCTGAAGATGAAGATGAAGATGTGGATTTCGTTTGAATTGATTTTAGCTGCCAAGCAACTCCTTAGAGATAAAGATGAAGATGTAGAGTTGCGTTTGAATTGCACGAATCAATGATGAGACGTTTTTTTTGCGATAAGTTGGATAATGTGAAAAATTCTCCTTTAGAGGGACACTTAATGCGTTTAGTTTGCGAGCTAAGAGGCCTTAGTGGCTTTATTTTTAAAAGAAGACTAGCTGCCAAGACATTCTTCTGTACATTTAATTATAACTTAACACAATGAAACGTCGAAAGTGTTTTTGTTTAGTAGGTCGCCATTATACTAATTGAAATTTATTATTATAGATTGCATACTAATTTCTAATTTTGGTATTGTCGGACATAATTTATTAAAATTGAGTCTATAGTTTGAAAAATTTACAAAATGGAAAAATCAACAATTTAGGTGTTTACAATGAAAGTGTTAATAAAGGGACACGACTCCTTAATCATTAGACATTGAGTCGCTTTTATTTACTAGATGTTGCTGTTGATGCCAATAATCCGCCCACGGTTCTATTGAATGATTCTAAAATAGACACTTTGGCCGACTTTTATAGACTGTTATATATCTCTAACCATTTGGTTGATGAAAACATTATAATATCTATAAAATGTTCGTATAAGTACAGGTATCTAACAATTCAACCAGTCAACCGTTTTGTAGCATCAAACTCTAAACGACACAGATACATGAACTCATATTTTACAGATCATTCCAGATGATATTATTTCATACAAATGCACTCGTTAAAAATATACCTAGATTTCTGCATGGAGTATGTATTTCATAGAATATGTACAGTCATCATTGAAGCATTACAATAACGATGATGGTGTTGATGATGATGCTGTCTGATCTTTCTTTGCTACACATACACTGGAGATTTCTCTATTTTCCGTCAACGTTCACTGTTCCTTTTAATGAGAACAAACTTTCAACACAACAAAACCAAGAAGATGCATTACCGTCTCGTTTTCCTCCTGCTTAACATCCACAAATGCCTTACGGCGAAATCAAAGAACTCCCGGAAAAACCACAAGAACATCTGTTGATCATTAGGGCGCTATGTACGGTCGATACACGTTCCTACACGCGATCCAAATAAAATACCATACGGGCACATTGTTTGTAGTTTTTAATTTCGATATTTACATTCCAGATCGTTTTACATATTTTGTTAAAACTAGTGTTTTTCTAACAGTAAGTGCGAAGTGAAGGAGTCGATACGACTGAGCGCATAACGGCCACAGTTTTATTCGTTTTATTTTTGATTTTGTCGTCGGTATCACCTGTCGGTTAATGTCAAACTGAGTGTTGGCTGCGGTTGCCTAATTTTATACGTCGGCGTCTCCTTCAAATGACCGAATGATAGTATAGCCGGCGTCGTTGTCGACAACGACGCTGACATCGGTGTTTCTCGTTTTATCTTAGAATTAACAACACATTTACTTAAAGACAACAACAACATCAGAGGGAGACGGTATTTCCTGTAGTGTATTTTTTAAAATGATGTAACAGGTTCATTTCATCGACTTCAATTTTTCTTTTTCGCAATGTGACACAAACATTAAGAAAATATGTATTTCAAAAATCAACAATTTAAGAGAATCTAAATGGGAGTCATTTTATTCACTAATGAATATCTTGGATGTGTAGACTACGTACTATCCAGATAACTCGATAGACTACACAGTCCATTAGTTCATTACGCACTCGCCGCTATTACTAAAAGGGATCTAAAGGGGGTGGCAGTAATTCAAATGATGATCCAATACTTCACCAGATCTCTATCTCACTGGTGGCACAGTTTAGTTAATAGCTAGAAGTACCATTACCATCATCCAGGCTTCCGTACATTCTATTTTCCAAAGGCATAATTACAGTATTGCCCTTTGTATAAGAGATTATCGTTCGGATGGGCTGTCTCTTCAAGTTCGCGTAATGGACACTCACGTTCTAATTACAGAATCCCATAAATTGCGCTTGTTATCTACTGGGCAATTCCTGCTGCGGTCATTGTTACTGCTGTTACTAATACTACTGCTGAATTTAATTTAAAACCTTAAACTATAAATTTCCTGACAACATTTTAATGGTCGACTTGAACGGATCTATAAAACAGAAATCAGGTAATATAGTCTGGCAGCAAACAATAACCCAGTTTATCATCAAAATGAGTAGCAAGAGAGGTTTGCCAAAAATTCCTTAGTTACACATCGATAACCTTGTGGCATGACTCATAACAGTTGTAAGCAAATGGACACGTGTACTTTATCTCAAATCACACTTAATTATTTACATAATGTTCCGGTTTGCGCAATATTGACGGCTTGTGCATTTCTACAGGAAAATACTGTTTATTTCTACTATACTACATGTGCCAGATATCCACCAATGTCAAGAGTTTATCGATGCTTTTCCTCTCCTATTTACTCTCTCAAATCACAAATTTGAGAGAGTTATTTGTTTGTGGGATGACAAGCAAAGGTGGAAAATTCGATCGTACCCTTTTTAGTGATGAGTTCGTTCATATATCAACGCCTTCTTTTCGTCCGTCATTGCTGGAATATCCGTTCAGATCTCGTGGGGTTCTCTCGTCCGGAAAATTCTCCAAGTGATACTCTGATGACATTTCTGTTTTCTTTTTTTCTGTCCTATATAACGTGTTCTTTTATTTCATTTTACGCTAAATTGCACTATAAATCATCCAGAAAGTTACCTTTCTTGCAAATAAAATGAAGAAATGTCGCTCGGTCTGGGTCCAAGTTATTACACTTGAAATAATGTAGAGGCTAACATCCTGTTTCGTTGAGGGGGAAAAAAGACGTGAAAACTGTACTAAGTTACATTGTTGGTGTTGTGTCCCATCAGCAGTAAATCAAATAGAAGAGAACACTCCGCCGAAATATACAAAGTCTAATTCGTCCAGAGACAGAGAATATCTAGTCTTTTCAAATTCGACTAGCTTGGAATTCTGCCATAATTTGTCTCACTCTATTAAATCATGACTTCGTTTAATGTTTTAACATTCGGAACACTTATTTTCTTATTTTTGTCAGGTATATTTATTGTGTTCGCACAAAATTAACACACGAATTTTTCCTCTTGTTCCTTGAAAATTTACGGCCATGTTTACAACTAAAGTAGCATCCAGTTGTGATGAAAATTGAAATTTAGAAAATCCTAAGCCATCCAAAAATCAACTACTTATTGTTTTTGTTTAATTGAAACCCTCGAAACGAGTAAAGTTATTAATTAAAAAGAAAAGAAACTCATTTAGCTAATGAATTGCTGTAATTATCAGTTAGCTACCGATCATGGATTGGATTTTAATTAAAAATACGCTCAGATCGAAGATGTTCAGCAAACTTTCAGGAACTACATTATAGAGAAAACAATCATTACACAAATATCGGTAACAACTTCATAGTCATAACTTAAACATTAAGTTCTAGATATTATGTATGTGGATGTGTGTGTGCGTGTGTTTGTGTTTGTTAATACAGACGGCAATTAACCTAACTTCCTGAACACATTTCCATTAAACTACATCCTGAAAAAATTGATTACCCCTGTCGATATATTCCTTAAAGTAAAACAACTAGAGAATTCAAACTTTTCTACATTTGATATTTCTCAAACATTGTATGTCTTCATTAACAGCTATATTTACTTCGTTAAAATTAGAACTTCATTCTTCGATAATTAACGTAAGAGAAGTTGTATTTGAATAAGAATCATTTTTATGTTTTTCTCAACGGATAGAAGCTCGAATATTTATCAAAAATATACATTTACGTTTAACATTTCCCAATTTATATGCAACTTGGGTTTTCAGAACAATATTTTGGATTCCTTATCTCTCAAATTGTCAGTCGTACATTAATTTCTCTACTAGATTGAAGTCATTAGAGTGTTATCAAAAATAGATCGAACAGGCTATTTTTGATAGGCATGTATTTGACATCGATTTGCATTCACTGATTACAATCTATTTGTTAGTACTCTTGTTCTTTCAAAATTTCTGCTTAAAGAGGCATGGAATGTCAGATAAAAAAAATCTGCAAAGATGACAGCGTGTTTTATAATTTCCATGAATTTATTAACTATTGAGTTTGAATTTTGTAAAATTTGATGGTTTTATCTATTTATGTGTAGCGTCAATACCACTGCAATATGTTGTTGTGAACAATTCTGTACCAAAATAACTAAAACACCTGCTGCCATTGTCTACACGACATTGCCATCTCGCTTCAATTACTGGAGCAGTACAACGAGTACCATGATTATAATGGTGCATGTACAGGATTGGGTTATGGAATTATTGGACTGCAAAACTGTTGTTAATTAAACGACGACAATGTCAACGGATCAAGAAGCAAAAAGTTCAAATTATGATTCTTATAAGCAGGTCAGCCTTCATAGCTGCCTCTGTAACGATTACAACATGGTATTAACTAGACTGTGTGAAAAATATTGCGAAATAGGCAGAAGGAAGACAGAAAGACAGAGATAGAGAGGTATAGAATACGAAAAAGACAAGAAAGCGATGCTGTTTGGCATCAGTCTGTAAAAATTCCATTTGAAAAATGCCAACAGATGAGACACGACTGGCAAGTGCATCCCAAATTAATTTCACCATGAGTCACTAATAAAATGATTGCATATTCAGATAACGTAGTATTTTCTCCTCTTTTTTCTTCTCAACAAATAAACGTAAACGATAAAAACACAAATGAATAAAAACGGAATCAAATGAATTACGAAAAATCAACGGCATTTTAAAATTCAAACTGTGTAAAATAAACGAAGAACCTCCGATTTTTATTATGTTTTATTCCGTAGAAAGTTCACAGACGGAATTAACAATGAAAAGAAATTGCGAAAAGTTAGATTAGCTTCTTTGAATTTGATATTCAGGACACAGGATGGACGGGCAAAGGCTATCTAAGATAGCCGAAGCAGTGAGGTCACAAAGTATAATATAAAAGTCTCTTATTTACCTAGAAAATGGCATGAATCTCATTCGAATTTCAAAGCTGGGAGAAGTTATTTCTATTCCAAATGGTTAGTCCAATTTAGTTCCTATATCATATGTAATAGTCCAAAGGGTCGATGACATTCACTGAGACGGTATATTCCTATTTTTATTATCTTAAAGTAAATGTGCTGGTGACGACTGATTCCACCAAAATACGTTTATATAAGGATTTCAATTCAAGTAACTATCAGTAAGGATGATTTAAGCAAACGTATCTTTTAACAATAGGTATACCTTTTTTGTGCAAAAGAAAAAACCGTAGCGTTAACTCTCACATAAAATACAATCCAATAAAAGTTGGCCATAATTCTTTTGAAATCGTCGGTTCAATAGAAGGGTAAACACATTTGCCCCCGCCTTTTTATTTGCCCAACGAATGTGGTGGCACTTGATTTTTTTATCACCGACACATTTGCTTTTGGAACAAAGCCAGTAGTAGGACTTTTATCTGTTTTTGCGGACAACGCATAGTGCCCAAGGAGAATGGCGACAAGTCATTGTGAATTTTACAGGAAATTTCCACCTTTTACAGTTCAAATAAAACGTCGGACTGTCTTGCTATCAAATAAACAAGGAAAATATTAACAATTTGGTAGTATTGACGTATTACAGTACGTACATGTCCTATAAAGAATTAGTAGGTACAGTTTTTGAATGTGCGCTTTAATTATCAGGATCCTAGCTATCCGAAATGATAAATGACGTTATTTCTCAATTTCGAACTTAAAGGATGAGATCATTTATTATTCGAAATAATACAGAAGAATTGTCGATGCCTTTACTAAAATTCTACGGGAATTAATGATCCAAGAAAAGTGTCACTTCTGCGATATGTATGCTGGATACATCCCATAATTGAGTTACTCTCTAAAATTTCGGTTGAAACATTGAATTTTTATAACAGTTGATACCAAAAACTTAGAAATTGGCTAGATATTGTTTCGGAACGTAAAGTCTTGAATTAAACAGAATCATCTATAAAAGTCCATATTATCCTCAGATGTTTACCGTAATGGTCGTAAAATTTAATGGAGCATATCATGGAGCAAATCATATGCATCTTACCTATAAAGGATACTTTGTTACAATGGCAACTGCATCTACAATAATTTTAGTTACTTTTTGACATGTGAAGTTGAATAAAGGGAATTAATAGCTTCCGTGAACGGAATTTGTAGAAAAATATTATTGATAGAAAGGGGGAAAAGCGAGAGAAATACACGAAACAGGGGGCGGGCGTTCAAGCTCATCACCACAAATTGATTTCGGTCAAAACGTAGAGAACTAATTGGAGGCGTGCGCGATTAGGAAACTTGTACGTCTTCGATTGATCTCGGGTTGTACGCTTTGAGAAATCTCCTTTCTTTTTCTTTTGTTTTTTTTTGAGAATTTTAAGTGAAAGAAAAATACGATTCATCCTATGCTTTAATCGTAATTAAAATGAGTCGAACCAATCACTCCTGTCTGTGTGATATTAATGAGTTGGCACAATTATTGTGTCGATGAAGGACAATGTGTAAAAACGGAGGCATAAAAGGGCCTTTTATGTATTATCTCTTTCTGAAGAGTACCTAGGAAGGAACGATATAAAGGACAGTCATCTGAAATAATTAATACATCCTAACGGATGGTTGTTTGAAATGAACCATGTGGTTGTTGGGTTAAAGCGCTTGTAGTGAGGGAGCTTTACTGAAACTTTCCATCTCATATAATTAAAAATGCATTAAATCGAGGTATTCGAAGGCAATAGGTAGGTATAGTAACCGGAAATGCAGGAAATTGCGCAAATGTTCGTTCCTTTTGTGAAATCATTTTTCTACGTTTTCTGCACTACAAAAGACTGGAATGCACCTTATTGAAAATTGTGACCCATTTAAACATGATTAGACGTCTAAAACAAACGAATTGTAAAATGTTTATGCGAGATCACGGCCGATTACCAGAAGCGAATTCTATTTTCGTATATTGTTTATTTTGTTTCACTCTATTCCATTTTATCTGTTTTTGGTTTGTACATTTGAAATTTTTATAAACATTGACGTAAGGAATCCGTCAAATTTCTGTAGTGAATTGATGCCAAATATTTAGTAAATTTCCATTAATTGTAAGTTTTTGAAATTGCATACAATTAATAAGGAAATTCATGAAACAATTCGAAACACTAGAAGCTGTTCTGGAATTTTTAAGAAAATACATAAAATCCGATCTGATATTTAACAGATCATCAACTTGCAGGGAATGTTTGCGAACTTTCTACTAAAATGAATAAAAAAATAGCGCTAATGAAATTTTGATGGAAACATTACAAATTCCAATAGAAATTAAATATCTGATGCACGATTATAGTTCACTTATAGCATATTTTCCATATCACTATATAATTACCAATAGAGAACAATCTCAATTTAGAAAACAGTGAACAATGTCGGGCGATATTTGGAAAATTTCGATTGAAAATCATAGTTTTCTTGTTTATCTTGTGTCCTCAAAATCAAAATTCCCTAGAGAACATCTAGTTCTTTATCCTAGCTAGAACTTTATACTCTTTGTAAGCATTTTAACCGTCTTATATCTTGGTTCTGTCCATATACCGGATTTGTTCATTTGAATTATTCATGTTGCTAGTGCCTCATAACCTGACTGTAACGTAAACGTTGTACAGTCTGTTTGGTGAGTATATTTCCACTCAAATAGACAAGCAACTTTATCAAAGATACCGTAATATTTCACCTCTAATTCAAATAGATACTTATTAAGCAAAAAGTTTGAAGTGCTCATTAATTTAAATTTAAAACAACTATACACAGTTTCTTGAGTGTATAAAATGCATCAAAGAACAAATCTTAATGGAAGAAAAAACAGAATACGATTGCAAGTCCATAAATTAACAGTCCACTTAATTCCAGAACTAAAAACTTGAAGATATTTTTATGCCTTGGGAGAATCGTCGTGCGAATCTGGCGGCGATTAAAAACTTTTCGGCAAGGATTTTTCCCTACAGTTGTCGCCTACCACCCATAGTACAACAGCACCAGAAGCGGTAATCAAAAACCTTTTAACGATAATTATTTTAATATGAACCGAGAAAAGTAAGAGAAGAGTTTTAATCTGGAAAAGTTTTAAATTTTTGGCTTGATTTCGTGTAGTTTGAATGCAATGAATTTCCAACCAAATCGATTAAAAATGTGAAAGCCGGAGAGAAGGAAGGAAAAAACTCAAGGCAATGGTAGATACAAAATAACAACAACTTTGAAATATGGGAACAGTAAGAAAACATAAAACTTTAACGGGTAACAGTTATTTAAGAATTCTTGTTGGAACTAATGGAAAAAGTTTGGTAAAAGAAACTGGAATATAAACAAGAAATTTCGGTCTGCATATGGCTTTTAATTTGGATGGCAGATAAAACTGAAGAAACTCCATTTACGTTTTTTACTTTTGCCATTTAATCAAAAAAATTCATAAATTCACCAAAAAAAAAAACGATTATTATTGCAACAATGGGAATTCTTTATCAAATTTAGAAATGTGAAGCTTAAGGGTTATTAAAGTAACAAGAAGAACAACATTTAGTTTGTTCCAAATTGAATTTAGAAAATCCTAATTAGTTTGGTTTAATTAGGTTTGGAATTGTGAAGGTGACTGGCGACGGACAGGGAAACGAAGATGGTGAATCCTTTTGGGAATAATTAAAATGTTCTATATTTGAAGATAATATGATGTTGAAGAGGTGGTATAAGGTTTTCGAGACCGTTGGGTGTTGTGTACATATTTATGGAAACTCAGCAGCCCACTTTTTATATCCGGCGGGTAATAAATCATACCAGTTCATATTAAATTTTTAATATTGATGTCAAAATCACTTAGGTATACCTCTGCTTTTATTAATAATTCCTAGAATTTGCGTTTATATTAAAACGTTGTTTATTAAAATGCAAATATTAATTTCTGAAGCAAAACACTCGAGTATTATTAAACAGTTCATGGCAAAACATAAAGTTCTTCAGTTTCTTGCTAGAATCCAGTACATCTATCATGTGTATGTGTGAGTACACATCCGTACATATCATTTCTATCAAAAATTCCAACAGAACAGGAATTCGATATTTCTTCTAGTGTACGTGGGTGAATGATTGCGCGTCTAACAGAAGTGGAGAAAAAAAGCCGTTTTCCACTTATGTTGAGCCTCGATGAAAGCCCTCTCTAATGGAAGGTGTGAAGTAATCAACGACTACGTCACAATTTTTGGTAATGTGTGTCGTAATTCAAGTAGTATGTTTGTGTATAGTAACATTGGTGAGATCCTAATAATAGAGTACGGAACGTGTGCCATCCTGCCACCGCAATTGAAGCACATGTCTTCGAAATGGTAAAGGCAACTCACCGGTATGGAGGCTTTCTCCTCGGAGGTGGTTCCCCCATTGGGTGGCACATGACCGGCCTTGGCGACGAGGCCCGCCGGCACCCGCACCGTGAGGCAGTCTGGCGCGATTCCCCACTCACACGTGGCCTCTGCGAAGACCACCTCACCTAGTGCATCACCTGAACTCTCACCGTATCAGCTTCTGTGTAGGGATGATGTTGATGGATGATTTCGCTTATACACACCACTCCACGGCACGTCAAAGTTCAAACATACGACACGACAACAGCAGTAATGGGCACATTATCTACGTTGCTTCAAAATAAAAATACTTGTTTCGAGATTATATGGCAAATTTGACCAGTCAGCTGTTGGAATGGTTATGATTTTGGCACGTGGTAAATTGAGAAATACAGGTATAGATAAGGATAGATGAATTAGATTTGTTGTTATGCTTGCTTTGTTGTTTGACGTTGACGATGGTAAAGGGTCGCGTGGTCGTCGTTTGTCCAAACAGCTGAGTACCCGACGCCGGGGAAGGTTGTGCGGCACTGTTTGTCGACGACGCTATCGAGCGACGCCGACGCCACTACGCAAGTCGATGCACAGGCGCTTTAACGACGGCTACCTGCTGCACGTCGAGTCGTTTTTGCTATGCTTACGTTTGCTTGTTAATAAATGATCGTGTTTTCAACAATTTTATCACATATCAAATCTAATCCACCCTTTTTACCATGGCCCCCTTTTCCTAATCTTTCCTGTTTATGGCGTTCTCCTCAAAAGAAAAAATCACACGTTTGCTTTTGGGCTTACATATACATCATAATCCTAGACACGCAACAAAAAAATATTGCCGTCGTCGGTGATTTACAGTTTGATCATAACGAATTCGCTGCTAGCACACATAGACTTATCTCCAATTCCCACCAGGTTCTTCACCAAGACACATAACCTTGTCATGCGTATGCTTGAAATTTCAGACACTTCTTGAGTAAAAAATTGAGATGATATTTGAAAATACTTGAATTTCATCGAGGAATTGAAAGAATGTCTTTCAAAGATACGGTTTTATGAAACTCATCTGAAACTAAAACTGCTTTAAGTGCTTTATCATTGATCTCTGAGGAATTTCCTGCCAGCTTTAACGATATTCATAAACTAATTGTTATAACTTTCAAAGACAAGAGTAAAAGAGTTGCCTCAATTTTTATATTTTTTAACCAAAAATAGCATTTATTTTTCTTTTAAATACAAACATTAAATTTCGCTAATATCAGGATTGGGGTCAGTGCCTAAAACTGTCAGCTTGTGGAACATCCGACAAATACTCTGAAAAATGGCCATTTGGGCCGACATGGGATTTCGCCTGTGGTATTCGAACGTTCTTTGTTAACACTACAGCCGAAGGGGTACATAATAGACAATAGGTTAAATACCATCGCCTTTCAGCCATCAGCAAGGTTAATTAAATTTGATGGTAGATGCAATTCCAGCAATTCAAACGTACGTATATACGCATCACGAGATTAACAAACTAATACCGACAATTTTATAAAAAATGTTATCGATTTATTACTACAATGTTCGTGATACTGCATTGTAACAAAATTTTCAAATGATTATTTTTAGATTTGAGGCTGAATACTGTGGAAGGCGGCTTTGTTTTGTTTTCCATTTCAAATATTGAATCCTCTTGGTGCTTTTCATAATAATAAACATCAAGTACGTTAGGTATATGAATGATTACCGTGGCCTGGCAAAATTTTCTATCGTTCCCTTAATGAGTTTCTTGTACAGTCGAAAATCTGACAAATAGGAAAACAAAAGGATGGTCTATGCCAATTAGTGGGACTTAACCTTTAGAAACCTGTGCTACTATAAAACATCTAACAATAAGTATGAAATAATTAGAGAAATCAGTTATTTACATCAACAACCCAATCAAAACTAATTGTGTTCGTATTTTTTTGTGTGCTAACAATCAAAAGCTTCAAAGTAACATTTGAATGGGTGCAGTATGGAAATCAGAAGAAATGGAAGAAGAAGCGGAAGAAAATAGAGAAGGCGAAGAAACGGAAGCGACATGTTGAAGGTAATCACTTAACTAAGTATGCTAATTTCGAAGGATTTAAAAGTCGTTGTCGGCAGTGTCTGTTTTCCTGTACAAGTTGCCGTTTAGAAGGGTGAAACCGGAAATAAGTTTTCCGGTAGCGGCATGATATGTCATTCCGGTTCAGGTGGTTAAACTGCTAATTTTGTTCGCGCTCAACCATTTATTAACTGTTGGTGAACAGATTAATATTCAACTAATATTTATTATGTCAGAAATTATCTTTATTACGTTCGGTTTAAAAACTTTTATTAAAAATTCAAGTTTTGAAATGGAAAAATTGAAAATTAACATACATAATTTTCTTGATATTAAAAGTAATTTCAACAATGAGGATGGAACTGAATCTGCATTTGTAATTGAAATTGCCTAGAATAATTTACAAATTCTAAAACAGGGTTATATTAACTAGCAAAACATTCCTGAAAGTCCTGTATTTGCATAACGTCAGCTTTGGAGAATTAAAATGGCATTAATTTCGTTGCTGACGTCACACAAAACACAGTTTTCTTACTAATGCTTGCTAGGCGCCATTAAACCAATTAACCGGGGATTTACATTCACTTTAAAAATCTCTTTAATTGCCCAAAATTCGCCAACGATTCACTATCCAGAAATGAAGATATTCCACTGGAAAACATTAAAACAATTTTATCTGTTCTAGTGTTGCCGTTGTAGGGATTAACTAGATTTAAAATAGAATATTTTATAAAATTTTGATTTGTTGAAAAATTCTCAGTATTCGCCGATCATATCAAAGAAAAGGGCCAACACATCCGTACGTATTTTCATCATTAACTAGATCTCCAACAACCGGAATAAGGTTCAATAAATCTCATGTCGGAAAGCATTCTCACTATCTACTCCATCCCTATCTCGTATTAAGGTCAGCCAAAATCGGATATGATGGTCAAAATTGATAAATATCAAACCACAGACCGAAATACTACCTTTTCAGCATTACTCATACATTTTTATCCTTGGACCAAACTTAATTTCCCTACAATAACAGGAATATCGTCCCTATAACGTTTCATACTCTACATCATTCTCTCTTTATTTCCTATCTATGTGAATGTGTGCTATTAGTTGAATTACAATGATAATTACAGCTATATGTATTTAGTATTTATCTAGGTCTGACTGAAACATATCACGTATCAAATGTATTGGACAATATAATGCAGATATATGCACGAGATATGCACGTTAGACCGCATACATTTTGTTGGTTTCTGTTTGAAGTTAAATTGAAAAGGCACAACCAATTTCTACAGTTCAGAAGAGCGGATTTAATCCAACATACAAATGCATAATAGTTACAGACAGACAGGCACAAAGCTAATTATAGATTTGGACATACAGATATAGTACCAGATATGTTTTTGCTATTCCTGTTGTTTTTGTATGCGAATATAATTGGCCTTTGATCATTTATATGTTCGAAATTAATTATAAATATTATAAATTGGATTAAATCTGTAAAAAAAAGTAGAGAAATTCACTATTGTAATTCTGGCTGGATTATTCGAGATGTAAAATATTCTTTTAAGGGTCAGAGTGAAGCATTTTTAACACACTTGTAAAAAGATGATGGTGGTAGTCGTGGTGTGGCGGTGACGATGGTGATGGTGTGGTAGTAGTATATGCGTGCTTTTATTTTCGCCATCATCTAAAACTTTGCTGTTAAACTTTTCCCTCGTTCAATTCGTTTAACGAGGGACTTATTGCTTTGTCCTTAGGCCATAACAATTTGAAAATAGAAAGTAAACCGTGAAGAAAACAGCAATATAACGAGCAACTTTAGTTTAAGTACATAGTAAAACAAAGCTAAAACATAATAATGTTGATAATGGGAGCTAACGAAACTTGCGCCTCTTTTCTAAAAACTTTTTGAAATTGTCAATCGTGAATATATAAACAGGAATTTTCCTTTTATATACATACATACTTTGTTTTCCTTATATATGTACTTTGTTGTTATGCTTATATAGTTTTTTGTATTAAGTGGAGTAGAATGAGGGAAAAAAACAAATTTTATAAAAGTAGTGGAAGATAAGATCAGATTTGTGTTAGTGGATTGTCTGTTTGGAATGGGGCCAAAGCTTTACCGAAAACTTATCAGTGAAAACAGTCAATATAAATAGGATGAAATGAGAGAACTGTAGCAAAACAATAAATACAAGGTTAGTTTTGATTAAACTCATGTAATTTTAATATTTTTGGAAAAGACAAATTTATAAACACATCAACAAGTTTTTCGTTAGAAAACCAAATAATGACGTTTATCAAAAACTAACAGAAATTTCCATTTTTCCTATAAATCTTAAGTTGTCCTTTTACTCTCAACTTTGTTCACAGATATTTGTTACTCACAACAGTATGAATCTAAAAAGTAGTTTTGTTGCTGAATTAGAAATAGATTTAACGTCCGCATTTCCTACTCCTCGGATTGTTGTAAAATCACGACTGGAAAATGTAGTAATTTTTATCAAAATCCTTATATACTTATAGAAATTTAACGATGACTTTAAGGGCCTTTTTATTAGAATCGTAAAAAAAATATATAAATCGGCAAGAGTTCCTGGAAAGTTTGATTTTCTCGTATCTTCAGGCTCTGTTTTTATTTCATCTTTTGCATTTTAATTGTTTGAAAACTTTTTAGACAACACAGTTGAAATAATAATGACCAGCGGTTAAATCGTTTTTAATGGAAAATAAATTTTCCTGAACGATCCAAACACTTTTTGCCCAATAGATAATCAGAAATTTACTGTTCTTTTTTTTTGGTTGCTACTATAGAATGTTAGTGAAAATCAACTGGAACACCAAACACATCCAGAAGTTAATTCAATGATTGCCCAAATCTAAACTTCAAGAAGTAATTAATTAGTTTTCACCACCATAATGCTAGTTATTATAGTAATTACTAGCCAAAAGCCTATTTTCGTTAAATGCCAGTAATTTGCCCTATTTGAAGGCAGTTAGAAAATAAAGCGAAACAGAGAAAGATGGAAAATGTAGATAGGGAGGAAAGAGTAAGAAGTTGGTCTCTTCTTTGGAAGAAGGAAAATGCGCCTGAAACTATAGGTCAGTCAATTTTCACAATTACAAATTAGGAAATGAACCATTATGATCAAATATAAAGGCACCCAGAAATTACTACAATTTACAATTTAGCTTCAATTCCAACTTTGGATAAATTCAAATTAATTCTAGTAATGATCACGAAACGGTTGTAAGAATCGATAAAGGCAAAAAGTGTTAGTTAGTACTAGACTGATGAAAGAGGGCACAATAATGATATGTTTAAACAATATATTTACAGTCTGCCAATCAATGTTTTAACTATTGTAATCTGAAAGACTCGTATTTTTTGTTTATCGTGTCTGTCCCAATTTCACAGTTTCGACGTAAGTCTATCAATTTGATTAGTTTGTTCTGGAAAGTTTTCCAGCTTTTGTGCTCACAATCAGTCGGAATTTGCAATAGTCGCTCAAACAATTATAGACTTTCTTTGCCCTATTCTGTGTTTACAACATTTCTAAATTCTAAAGAACAACGAATACCAGTAAGTATCAATAAAAAAGAACTAAAAAAAAACAGAACAGTAGTAATAGAGAGGAAGAAACTGCAAAAATCCCATGCAAAGTAAACGAAACAAATGGAATATTAGTAAAGTTTTAGGGTTTAGTTAGACGTTAAATTTAAAGCAGTTTGTTTGTCTTTTGCATAAACAAAATTTCATGGCCTCCTACATTAACCGTGGCTTGTTTACTATGTCCTATAAGCTTGCCAATTACTTCCATTCAGTTTTAGCTTCCCCAGTAAATATTTAGGTTGTAAAAATCGTTCCCTTCAATATATACCAGATATACATGAATAATAAACTAACTGACACAATCATGAATCGTTGCCCAATAAGACAAAAAATGATTGTCACAATGAAAACTTTCAGGATTGACATATTTGAATTTTTATATTCTCAGGAGACTGTTTGTCGGATTGAAATGTTCACATTTCTAATATCGTTGACGCATTGGGATTGGAATCGATTTAAATGGTTCAATCTGCCGCCGATTTTAAAAAATCTGTGAAATATCGCCGCCCCCATACCTATTATTCCTACCTACATGTTAAAATCGTTTGACTAAATCAATTCTTGTCTATTCGGCAATTCTAAATTTCTATTTGATCAGGATTTCATTCAGTTCTATCATCGTATTGTAATTTTATTAGACAACATCTCGAATTTAGGTTTGATCAATTATTTAATGAATCAAAACCGTTAATAGAAGATAGCATAGAATCGTTTCAGGTTGTGCTTTTATCTATAAAGATCGCGAGTACTAGACCGGTAATGGCCGGTATTGTGCCGACTAATTTATAGCTCAATAACACAGCGAGAGGCCCGGATCGAACCCATAACGTAATGTTGATAATCTGTACTGAACCAGAACGGAACGCGACCCCTTTATCCGCGACGATGCTTTATTATTATCTTCCGAAACGATAAACAGGAGAAGAGATGGAAGGGAAACACCATTATACAATACATTGCCGTCGACGCCTTCCTACACAATCAAAACGATCTAATCTTTTGCTCTGCTTTCATTTCAGAATCCGTTCATAACAAACTAATTTTCTAAACGTTACGTTTTTTTATAGACTGTGTTCAATTACGCTGAAACGTTGACGGAGAGAAAAAAATATAGTCCTCCCTAAAGGCTCAGTCTAAAATTTATTAATTTCGCTCGAGACTTTTGACTTTAAGATCATTAATTTTTAAATTATAGCACCACTATTACCAATCTCAATGAAAACAAGACAGTCGAGCAAATAAATATAAAGGCAAATTGCTACCCAATTAGCATAGGTCTTCAACAAATAATCGATATACGAAAATTCATCCTCTTGTTTACATTCGATTCAATTTTACATAACTACTAGATTTGTGCTTCTTTAAAGTGTTGAATTGTGCATATAATCTGTGGCAAGTGTTTAGTTTTCACCCTCCCTATAGACTTTCGGTAATCTTTCCGTCACAGCAAGTCAAAATTCTCCCCTGCGACCTTATGGGCCATCGGTCTTCCATGTCGAGCTATTCAAGATTCGTAATAATATCTCGACATTAAATTCCCCAGTGGAGAACTTAGATGGATACTGACCCGACTTTGTCTCAGGACGACATTCACGATAACATTCGAAAAAAGGTCTTATTCTAACGTAAAAGCCCTGAGGTATGAATTTCGTTCTGTGACCTGAATATTTTCTTTAGATATATTATACAGACCAACCTCTCCCATGGATATATACTCTGTTGTTTTTCTTATTGTTGTTGTTTTCGTTCGTTTGTATTTTATACATGTGTGTATTATTTCAACTCATCGTCTTGTTCTTCTCTTGTCATTTCGTTACTCTCTTTTTCCATGTTTTATTTCTCCGTTATATCGTATTGTATTATCAATGTTGAAGTTGTGAAATTGTTTCGAGATCATTCCCTGAAGAAATGATTGCCGGCTCTTCGTCTCAATAAGAATCTGTCAAATTGATAACGCCTCGATCGAAAAACCGACCCTGTATCCATTCCACATCAATTTCAATCGATAAGTTTATTATTAACGCGTACTGTAGGGCGATCTTCGTACATATTGCCGCTAGGCTGTCGTGAATGGAAACAAAAAGAACGAAACAGATTTACGAGAAATTTAATTTAGGTTTAATGAAGGCGGGGTGAGGTAAATAGCGGACAAGAGAAAGATGAAAATATACCAACATTGTATATGTATAACAGAGACATTTTCTGTATTACGAATTTTCATAGAACGCGAGTCAGACCATTGTTAGAGGACGAAGAATACAAGAGAGGAAGAAAAAAAAAGAAGGGGTTGTGAAATAGGTCAGCCGGTAATATTCAAATTTATTTGATTTCCATTTCTAAACTGGTATGGCACGCCTGCCGGGATATAAATTGATTTTATATTTTATTCCACCAAGGTTGGTTGGGGCACCGTTGAAATACTACGTGATTTCTATTGGTTTGGGCTTATTGCAAATACAACTGAATGTTCGGCCTGCACATCACACTCGATTTATATTTATACGATTCTAGTTTGTGATTAATAATTGATAGACTGCATAAATGCAATTGCACTTTTAAACATGGAATGATGCTGTTAGTGCTGCAGTTTGGTTTTTGTGGACTGGGAAGCAGGCGGGGTTGGACTGATTTTCAAGGGAATATCCCCTAGTGGAAAGTCTACACCAGTATTCACATGTTGCATACACTTACAATTTTCTATGACATTTCAAGCTTGAATGTAACAAGAGCATAGAAAAAGAATTAACAAAATGAAATTGTTCAAGAAGGTCTACGACGTACATATGTATACATATATTTAATGAGAAATTGATATCGATTTTTAAACAGGCTAGGTTAAAATAACATAAAAGGAAATTGAATTGAGTTAGTTGATGGTTTAAGTGTTTCGGGTAGAGAAATTATTGAATAACTAGACAAATATCAAATAGAAATACAAATAAATAGAGCAAATAAGGTGAATTATTCAGCTTCATACTATTTCTTATTTACCTATAATTATAAAAAAAAACTATAAATGATACCAAATTTCGTTGAATTAATTTTCCATTCTAAGACTGAAGTCTCATTTCATGTGCCTTCTTGATTATTATCCCTATTTGCTTCTCAAGATTTGATCCTGAATAAGATTTTTAAAATAAGCGGCATTCATGTTTTCTGTCTTGAATTGCTCCCAAAGCAACAACAGTTTGTTTTCTTCCTTATGATATTCATTATCACTGCCATTATTATCATTACCGTAATCAACCATCAGTTTGTGATGTCTTCCTTCTTCACCATAGAATCATAGTAAAGCTTCATGTGTACGTTTTCCGGCACAGGTCACGGCCGTGTTGTTTCAACAAAGAAAATCATCTCCCGGCAAGAGTAATACATATTCATCATTCATGCAATTGTACAAAACAAACGGTGTCTTGCGTCGGCGTCGCGACGCACCAAACAGAAGAGGGAGAGAAGCATCGCGCGTTACCAGGCAACCGGAAGTCGTTACCATGACAACGCCCACCAAAAAACATTCGCAACAAAGGAACGGGATTAATAGTCTCGCAGATAATGTTCGCCGGTGTTTCAAATGGCGAAATAAGTATATATGTGTGTATGTGTATGTATATGTGTATATGGATTTGTGTGTATGTAGGATAAATGTGTTTCTATAGTCCTAAAGAGGACTACTACTGTCGCCAGCAGCAGTAACAACGACGGCGACAACAACAACAACAACAAGAACAGATGTGTGATATACTTCAGAGTCACTTTAACAGTATCATCCTTAACATTAAACCTATCAATAATGTTGAAAACGGCTATTTTACGTTTCCTAGGTTCTTCAACTTGAAGAGACAATGAAATGCCCGAACGAATTTCTGTAGCGCGTTTTATCGAAAATGACAAGCGATTGATGGCTGGCATTTTTATCATCATTCGATTCCACAAAATGCCCCAGTGGAACTAATATAATGATTAAGGGTAGACAGGCTGTCTTGAAATATAAATAGCAAGTTTCTCACAAAATAAAAAAATTATATAATATTGACAATCTAATTACTTACGAAAAGCCTCAGTCTTGATCTTTTTCTTTTCTCAACAACAAGTACTACCTTCTCATTTTCGTATAGATAATGTTGTGGGGGAATCCTGCCTGGCGGGCTATGTTTAATATTCAAGTGGGTAAATTTCGACAGGACTATAACAGAAACGGTATTTTCAATATTCGTGTGCACACAAATATTAGAAAGCACAAGATCTACATTGGCCGACGACAAAGGCAAGCTTCACTCCTTAATTGGAACGACAGTGTAATCCCCAAAAGGAGTACCCCGTTACTACTTATTCGCTCTATCTCACAGGCGCCATTTCTCTGGTCCTTTTAAGACACCTAGTAAGATTAATCCATTGTCACTCATCTCACATTGTAGCGCGAGAATTTACTTGATAAGAACGAAATACTATTCTTATTCTACATTCCTTTTTCTACCTTGAAAAGGAAATGAACGTGTTTTTTTTGGTTTAACATCATTCTAAGGAAAAGGCTCACCAACTCCATTTAAATACCTTCTTGATGGTGCAAAAAAAACTTGTTTCCAACTTATTTTTAAATTTTAATTACCTTATTAACAATTAAGAGAGAAAGAGGTAGTTGAGGAGAAAGATTAACTACAATAGCATTGTCGGTAATAAATAGACATACATTTTCATGATGGCGGTCGAAGGGACAACTAAGGGGATTATGTAAATGTAATCATTCCAGTGGACCCACATCCCAGTCAGAATTGTGAAGTTCTCCTATACCCTGATAACTATGCTACAGATCAAGCCAACCTGTTTCAGGCAAATGGAAACAAAATCTTTTCAAAAGTAACAGACAATACCTGTATTCCAAGTATTTAGTAATTTTTCAAATTAACACCACTTACTGGACATTGATATATGGTTGCATATCTTGAACTGTATATATGACGTTTATCGAAATACACATTTCATCTGAAACTGTTTGGCGAAAGTTGAAACAGACACCTGCAACTTTATATCCAGCTTACCTGTCATAAAACGTTCCACGCAAATTATTAATTAAACCTCGACAGTAATCCCTTGCCTCAAATATACATCCGTGTGGGAGCCTCCAGTCAGTCCTGATATAAACAATACAAGTTCGAACATAAAAACTTTGAAAATTCAGAGGACGGTACTACCACCAAAGGATCATCGTTGTCATCGTTACAACCAATAATCCTAAAGCTCCCAAATACCATAGGTAACAATCAACCACAACAACAAACAGTAAATAGAAACTAGATATAATTCAAACTTTAATGAAATTCTATCAGTTTTGTTTGCTACCTTCTTCGAACAACAACAACAACAACAACAACAACAACAACAACAACAAAAAATTACACTTGAAAACCGGAATAAATCTTTCTCTAGAACGATGAAGAAATATTCTTTTGTCAACTTTAGCATGCCAGTTTTAATCTGGGGATATATTTTAAAAGGAAACATTAGAACGGAGTAGCGCTTTCATTCGAAAAGGAAACAAGAAAACTTGTTCCTGTGCAAAGTGGCTTTTAATAAAAGGTCTTTCCACATGGAACAAAGAATGGTATAGTTTATATGTATGAAGAGGCGGATTTTTGTTTCTTTTTGTGTGGCGATTTCGGTCCGAACACACATATAGGAATCGTATAATTCATTGGTAGATGTCATTTATATAGAATTGGTTAAATTCCATTTCAATTCTTATTTAGGACAAAAAGAATATCAATGGTTTTCTACCAGTTGAACTAAGGAAGAATATTTGAATGTCAATTTTATGTTGGTGTACCTAGCAGATTGCTCTGTTTATAGGAAATTACTAAACTTCAAGACATTTGAAACCGAATAGTTCCAAAGTTTTGTGTCTTTAGATGAGAATATTATTCCAGTTGTTGTTTTTAAAAGATAAAGAAATTCATCCATTTTGCTGATGGCTTTACAAATAAAAGTTGAGATTTCATTAAAAAATTCTGATTGGAAACATTTTTTTATGATTATAAGTGAAAAAAAAACTTCTAAATCTGTCCTTTTCAAACTTTAACTTTCTTTTGGGGGAGAAACAAACCTATACACATTGTATTGTTGTATACTTCTTGTTTCATTCATCTAAAAACATTACATTTTTATTGAAACACAAATGGAAAAAATTGTTAGCAATTCGAATGTCGCTGCCTTTAGCAACAAAAGCACAAGAAAAAAATCCAACTTACAATTAGATATAAAACAACCCAATTCTTTTCTTTTTGAATGGAGAGAATAATGTGAATTTAAGTCCTTCTTTGCCGTTTCGCAATTTATTAAAGATAATCTGAGCGTACAAAGGAATAACTTTACATTCAAGTTCATTTCCTTTTATTATTTTGAGATTTTCTTATGAGGAAAACATTTGTCGCCTCATTTATTTTATTACACTTCATTTACTTGTTATTTTCTATTATTAGATTGAGTATACGAATAATAATTTGTTAGAACGGATTATATGCTTGTCCATTTTGATAATTTCTTTGATTATCGGAATACAAAGGAAAAGATGTACGGTTTTTCGAATGCTCCTCCTGAAAAACTAATACCTATTGCTGTTGTGTTGATGTAGATGATATGTGTATGTGGCTGGTCGAGCGATTTCCTGCGGTTCATAGTTGTTTGACAGCTGTTTTGGAAAATCTTTTCAGAACATTTCTGGCGACAGAGGGATTTCCTCGAGCGTGCTTATCTTCTAAAGTTCTTTTTTCTCTAAGTTGTCAAATAAATATAGAACCAACCGTTTGCAACAAGGAAGACAAGACAAAACAATCTAAAGGGCAGTAGTCGTATAACAACAACTAAAATGATAGAAAAGTAAAAGATATTTAGTAAGAAATGAGAAAATATACACAAGAATAATATACAATGTTGTGAGTTTGCTTGCAGCTTTGTGGGATGAAAACATTTATTTCAAGTTAAAAGCAGAGTTGTTCTGAAGTATCAATTGAAACATCAGATAAATCACTACTGGATGAGAGATCTGAAAAGAAAAATTGACGGATTTTCGAACAACAGTAGTGATGGTGGAAGAAGTGAGAGGTGTTCCTGTTAAGATAAACGTCTTTTTTAAGGAATTCTCATGGATGTGATGTAATTGGCGTCGGAGCGTAATTAAAGTAAACACAACAGTGTCTTATCTCGCCGTTATTTTGAAATAATGAGAGTAAAGGGTTCAAGTTCTGCTGTAGCTAAATCGGGAGCTTCTCGAGATTAAAAGAAAGAGTGAAATATAGTTCAATATTCACGAATTGTGATTTTCCTAATTTAGTTTACTAATTAATTAGTTATGCTTTGGAACTATTCAATAACAGCCAACTGTCGTTATAATTACGGAGAATAACGATAAAAGTTTGCTGGGTTAACGATTTCGGAGCTTTAATTAGATGAGATTTTTATTATTACTTGATTGAACTTAATTGCGCTATTAAGGCTCAGCATTTGACTACCATCAACAATTTTTCATCAATGTCAGTTGCATTTATTGAAAATAATTCTCTTGAACAACTATCGAAAGGAAAACATTAAATAATCTTTCTCATAATATAATGACATTATTATCAAAGTCTATTTTATCTAGTTAGCAAGTGGCAGCAAACTCTAAAAGTTAACGGTAACGGAAGCGAATTGCGAAGCACGGCCGGATATTCGGCCCCATAATTCATAGTCCGGGGGCCACCGCAGCTATAATTCGCAGTAGTACCGCCTGCAACCCTACTACTGTAACTGTAACTCTAGAACATTGTTACCGTTCTCTTTCCACTAACAGCTCACCAAATACGACCAACTAGCCACCCTTGGCGTGTCCTCAAATGGATGACGGCTGTAATGAGCCAAATCATATGCACAAAACAAACCTAATACCGTCTTAATTATAGCGTTGATAAGGGGTCTCCTTGCTGCCATTGTTTTGCGCCGTTAGCCAACTGTGATTTAATATTGTTTCATCGACCGCAACCACCACCAACAACAAGACGGAGGGAGGGGTGCCAGTGATTGACGATAATCTAATAATGGGTCAAAGCGAATTTCAAGAAACTTGGAAATAAATTAATAAAAGAATAGAATGTAAGATTTGTCCGATGGAAAACACATTGTGTGTGAATTGCTTTGTTTTCCATCACCAACAAAAAGTCCTGTAACCTAATAAAATAAAAGCGAAATCGTTAAGCGGATTTTGAAAGAGTATGATTAAACTTTGATGAACTTTCAACCTAGTAATGCTTCTATAAATCCTTTTAAACTAAAAGTTGGAACACGAAAAGCGTTTTTCAATGCAATATTATTATTAAAAATACTGTCAGAAAATTGGATCGATAGATACATACTAAACCAAGCACAAGATAAACAACATCATCCCTTGAATTAACGACAGAGATATTATAAATGAAATATATAGAATAAAGAAAGATAACATTATATTCAATTTTCAATCTGATGATGGTATTTCCGGCAACAGCTGCTGTATCTTATTCTTCAATGTTTCTAAATGACAAACGATTTAGAAGTCATCGTGTACAGAAAAACGAAAACGTTGAGGAAAAAATTGAAACAATACAGCTGGATGCAATTAGAGACGATCAATCAGAGAAATATTTTCGTTGCTTTTATTTTTATAGTGCCGTCCAACAGAAGAGAAAAAGTATCTCCTATACACGGTCGTAAAATAACTACAACAATATGGCAAAGGCTATTTATATATATATCCAACGTCAAATGCTGAAATTGTATCCTACTAACAGTAGATTTACAAGAAATTCAGTCAATTCTAACAATTAGAAATGAGAAAAAAATTTCAGGCTGTCTGCTAGATAAAATTCCTTTGGGATTATTGGTAAGAAATTCAAAATGAAATTGTTTTACGGCAATCGATTCTATTAGGATTCGATGGCAATTAGAGATGTGTCCAGAAAAACAGAAAGAAATGTCTCTATTTCATCAGTTTCTTTACGATTTTTGTGTTTTTGTGTAATTTTTATATTCGCAATCTATTGCAAGTGCAAACAATTCGAAATTGTTTTATCAAACAGAATCCATCTTAAAAATCAAATAAAACATCCTACACCCAACCTTCACATTCATCGCACACTTTTTCTACTAGTCGGATTTCAGAAGCCTTTTTTCCTTTTCATTTCCTTGCTTTTTATCCCGTCACCCTATAGAATGGATAGATTTAAACACAACCACCGGATACAACACAACAAACTCTAACTAACGAGCTCGTTATTTGTATTTGGATGGGAAAGACAGACAGTTCATTACACGTTTACATAAGTTTCGGTCGGCTATTGCGCTGAGAGTTTGACAGTTCGTTTCTCGAGTCCCCGGTGTTCCATCATAACGGAAGCATCACACATTACCGCTCCAGGCTGAGACTCCCTAGAGGACTAACTTCCTGTTCGACGGCGTTGTTCTCCGACTATACTGCCATCGCCAACGCTAACCACCATCCGCACAATTCGTCCAGTTTACGCTATTGTCTCATATTTCTGTCCCTGTTTTTTTTTTCGCTAAACTTTATACTTCTTTTTGTTGGCGAATCAAGTAATGCTCTACTTTCGGCGATGCTGATATTAGGAGAGCTTCCTTTTAAGAATTGAGAATTTACATTTCTGAATTGTGAAAGTCTTGTGTATTAATTCTGTAATACTTGTTGCCGTACACATACCACAGTGTTCCAAATACTAGTGATTTATTCAATAAGACCGGTTGATAACACAATTTCCATTTAAAGACAACTATTTTGAATCAATTTCGGTAGTGGTTGGTAGAAAAAATCATTGGAATGAAACAATAGAATTTTATAAAGGCTTTTAGACACTTCGTAAAAACACGTTTTAATAACCTTTGAACGATATTCAATAAACCAATACATGAACCACATCAGGTTAACATGTGTAAGCGGTCATGTGACCTAAACCTCTATCAAAAGTAATTACTACCGCTAAGCTCTCGATAGTTTTACCCCTTGCCCAGGATTCGCTATCAATACGAGGATCATTAATTAAAACGACAATTACAGAAGTTACTATTATAATGAATTCTAGTGAATTTTATAAACTTTTTTCGCAGAAGATTTATAACTCCAAATAAAACTAAATAATGTAGCTTAGTTATATTAGGGCCGATTAAAACGATATCTTGTTTACTCAGAATGTTAGGTTTCTAAATAAATAACTGGAATATACGGCAATAAAAGTCTGTTACTCGTTAAATTATCTATGGATTTTTTTCGAATCCGCCTTAAAATCCCATCTTCTTTCCAACTAAACGCCAACTTTTATAAAGCTTCTTACCATCCGGCATTTAAAACGAAACAAGTATTTACTCGTCTCTAGAGACTAACTAATAGAGGAAAATAATATTTGACAATATTTCTCAGATGGATATAATAAACTGTCCAATATATAATACAATAACACAAAATCTTACTGTTTTGTTTAATCATCTTTCATCGACTCCCATGGAATTTGAAACGTATTGCCAAATCTAATCTAGACTATCATGTGAAAAATTGCATCATCATAACTGTTTATTTCGATGACGAGTCAAATGTGTACTCGTGGGATCTCCTGTTTAACTTCAAAAAAAAAAATTGTAATCCTGACCTAATCAAGACATTTGTTTGGATTTACATCAATTCTAAAAATATTATCTACCACATTAACTGGTTAAGAAAAATAGAAAGACGAAAAGGAATATACACATCTGACATCAGAACAGTTGGTGTACGCTAATATCCGGCACGACGTCAAAGCGATTCAACCGTTCTAAATTTGGATCATTGTCTTGGCAAATGGCCATAAAAATTCTCAAAAAGAAAGAAGAGAAAACCTACAAACAGCATTTCTTATAGTCGGTGTTGTAATACCTATCGGTTTTCTTAATACCTTCCCTAATTTGTTCGTTTCAAGTTAAATCAAAAACAGTCACCGTTCCTACATTACGTAGCCCTAGTTTTTAGCTCTATTAGTCCGTTCGATTTATTTCCTCAGATTGTTAATAATTGCCTTTATTAAATAAAATTCAAGTGACATCGTTAATTTTGACTAATTAGAGGCACACTGTACTGCCAAAATGTATATTTCTCTGAAACTGCTCAATTATGTTTTTGACTTTTTCTATTTTTGTATTAAATCTCTCTTTAAACTATCACTTTATCTACTTACATATTGGTAAAAAGGTTTGAACAGATTAACAATTAATACCAAATTCTCCATGGGCGTTAATTTTTCATTGCCTGTCCAAATATCGCTCGTTCATCATTAGAAAAGAATGACAGTTGAACAGGACAGATCCCGCCCTGTCGATGTCTTTGGAACGAAGATGACGCCAACTTGGTCTCGTAAACGACGTGAACTGTGAACCAACTGCCGGGAACGGTGGTGAACAGAAGGGAACCCATCTTCAGTCGGCCACGTCAGCACGTCAGCTTTATCCTTAACCTGCTGAACTGTTGTCAAACTGTTGACGTCTAATTTTACTGTGCAATCTTTTTCCTCTGATGTTTAGAAAAGATTTCTGGATGAACTCAAATGGTGGACGATTCTATCACTGCTTGTTTTTTCTGGTCCCCCTCCCCACTCTTCTTTTTGGTCTATCATTCGTTTATCATTCCTATCATTTCGAAATCGTGCAATATCAGCGCATGCAGTTTTCCATGAGCGTATTGATTAGGATGCGATAACGTCAAGTTTCGAATACTATTTAATAAATGTTTGAACTGGAAACGGCAATCCCGGACAAT
Source organism: Iselma pallidipennis (assembly GCA_037464855.1). Classification (NCBI taxonomy): domain Eukaryota; kingdom Metazoa; phylum Arthropoda; class Insecta; order Coleoptera; family Meloidae; genus Iselma; species Iselma pallidipennis. Next base: position 223,302 of record JAZBHA010000003.1, read on the forward strand.
TCCCAAACTTTGTAGTGCGTTTAGTTTGAACATCCCATGAGTGCCGCAATACAGAATTGATAAATTGCATTATTGGCGGGTTAGCGCGGTTTTAATTAACGAATATTCCATAGTTAGTTGTTACTTGGTATTTGCAAATAACAACAATATCGCAATTTGTGGATCAACCCATCGAAAGTGATGTTTAAAATGAACTGAAGAAATGTGTGATGATAGTTGATAGCTAGCTAGAATCATGTGTTATTTGTAATTTTCCTTCAAGTCTAATGGTTGTGAAGGCGTACATATGAGTTTGATTGGAATGGAACTCGGTCATGCCGAAAATTGTTCAAAGCTGAATTCCGGACAATTTAAAAAATCTTCAATGTGTCTATGACTGTGTCTACTACAATTTTCAATCAGATTTTAAAACGAGCTTTCAAATAAATTGCTATACAATTACGGAACTTTTTCAGGAGACGTTTCAGTGCTTGGCAAATTACCGGTGCATGAAGATTTGGTCGCAATTAATTCGTCGTTAACTGTATGAAACTGGAAATCCTACAGATTTAAATGCTTTAGTA
>JAZBHA010000003.1:223936-246091 GCA_037464855.1 Iselma pallidipennis
ATTTTCGCTTAGGTTTTCTCGTAAGCAGGAGAGAGTGTAGAGTAATCGACACAAAGACATAATGAATGAGTAGACGTTCGGTACCCGCCTATTTCAGGTTGTCGCTACAGAATGTCGATACGTTTTGCCAACTGTGATATATTAACATTGAACTGTCCACCCACAAGATTAAGTGCAAATACCTCGATATTCAAAGTTTGTCCTGAATTCCTGGATTTAATCCTTCGAATAGTTAAACGACTGTTTCATCTGGAACTTTCATATCTTTCATTCTCTTTACCCAACTAAAATTTCAAAACAAACTTTACAGTTTCTGTAAGTTTCAAGCATACACTACACTTACAAGTCTTGAAAATCTCAGAAACTTGCTATTTTTTAATTATTTACGATCAACATCCCAAACAGTCTCATTCAATATTGAATAAAGGCAACATATTGTCAAATAATCAGCAACAGTTCAAAATCAATACGGATTCGTATAGGCGTTAGAAAGAAAACAAATTCCAACTTACACCTTGTCTGTTCAGAAACAACAGTAACTACATAGCATCGCAAAAGGAAAGAACCTCCATCATTTCTTTAGATGAGGATTAAATGCTGCCAGAGGGTTGTACGTCTCCTTTCTATTTTCCTCTGTATCTGTGTATCTGTGTTTAGGTCGATGGAAATTGCACTTTGAAGATTCCGGATTTACATTGAGCTATCAATATTTACGAAAGGAAAAAGGAAAAAAGCGAAACGCCCAGAATATTTACTCGTGTTTACTGAAAGCAAACTATTCGAAATAGCATTATATTGGCATAACGTAATATATTTCAACCGAAATCAACTGAAATTAGTTGAATAAAAACGAAAAAGAATAGAAAAATGATTGTCTTATTGTCAGAAACTTTGAGCTTGATTTTCGGTTAAAATCAAAGTTTTTGGAAATTGACTAAAGTTAATAAAAGAAACTAGCATATTGTCTATGTTGAACTAACAGTAAGTTTTAATTCAATAACATTTCAAGATGGTTCGAAAATTAAAAACATTTCTCTCTCTTTTACAAGACGAGAATACTCTAGAATCAGAAATGTTATCACTTGAACGGTCTGAATCTGGAAACTAACTACTTACTGAAACAATTCACGGCTTTTGTCGTTGAAACTGTGTTTCTTTATCTCTACACGGTTAAAAGTGGTATATGTATCTGTGTGTATGTGTATATACACATATACCTATGTATAGTGGAAAGAGTCTTTAGGGTGAAATTCACGTCCGACACAATTCCACCATCCCTAACGCACCTACTACAGGGGTGTTGCCACAATTCTACCATTTACCGCAAAATGACTTCAACAGAAAGTTTAAGAAATGAAAACGGAAAATAACAGTTACACAAGAGAAGAGGAAAAAAAAACGTAATAGGAGTTCTTAGCTTGTTTGGTATTATTCAGACTGTTTGTAATGAAACAGGCGTATGAGACTATACGGTAAACTAGTAAAACACAAAAGGAAATAAATATAATTAATAATGAAATTGAAGTAGAACAGCAGAAAATGGATGGGAGTTTAAAATTAAATATAAACTCATTTATGTTTACCGGTGACAGTTTTAATTGAATTAATTTTGTCAACTTTAATAAAGAAAAATTAAAAATTTTCAAATTAGAATCTGGTGACGGATTTTGCAATCTGTTTACATTTTGAGACGATCCTTTTTGATGTATAAAGTGTACACACACACAGGCACACATTCACGTAAATATACCATCAATCATGTTGTTGACGGTCCTCTACTTACATTGTAACAAATAACAAAATATAGATTTAACTTGGACAATTACAACATAACAAAAATAACGAAACATCCAGTCTTCCATCAATTTATGTTATTGTTGTGAAAATTTCTTGTGTTGTTATTCTTGTTGATGGTTGATATTTTTATTTGAAACATAGAAGAAAAAAAATGAACTCCGCTACGTTTATTATTTCGAATCGATTCCCTTAAGGGTCAAGTTAGAACTATTTCTATTCGATTTGGCTTTAGTCGACTATATCTTGTCTTGATATCGCCTTTCTGTAATTGCACATATTGATAAGTCCTTCTTCTTTCTATATAGACACATATAACTATATTCTACATATATATGTCTACTACTATATTCGGTTCGGACATTTCAAACTGCTAAAGGAAATTGAAGACCTTTAAATTTCATAGGAGAGGTTACAAAGAGACAAGCTCTCGATTTTCCTCAAAATCGGTCAAGCTAGAGACATTGTTATCCTTGTCTGGCCAAAAGGGGAAATACTCTATCTATAAAATAAATTCCTTGTGGCTTTGGCAATACGCCGAAAAAGAATAATTCTTCTAGTCTCGGATTCGGTCACATACACAGGGCGTAACAAAAAAGAATACTCCGATTTCAAAATAGTGAAACAATACTGGAAAAAACGATATATAGTAGAGCAAAAACACAAATAAATTCAATTTCAACTGACAGTGAAATATTTTTGTTAAAAATACTATAAAATACTGAGAGGAAAAGTGCGAAAGCTGTACATGTAAAAAACCGGTATCAAAAAAAAAAACGTTATAAAAGGAGAAAATTAAATCAAAAACAAATAAAAGCTCTCGAATATATGGAAGCTTTTACGATGGTCGTGTTTAAAGGAAAAAAAGCATTACTTATAATTCTCAATTACAAGTAATGTAATTCATATGGAAAAGCTCGCGGAACTGTAAACGTTACCCGATGAAAAATATTACCAATTTATAACGATTCTGTTTTATGCAGATTATGCATAAATATTAACGCAAAAATGGGCTATTCATTAACGAAAATTCTTTATAATGGAATGGAATCGTTTATATGTACGTTAAAACGCTTGTTTTTCATGAAATCTAAAGCATTATTATTGTTATCATAAAATCAACTTTTTTGGATCACTCTATATATGGCTATATATTCTATCGATTCTATTTGTACTTTCAAGTGTGTAGCGAAATGGCCACATATTCGGATTCTATTCAATGGACGATAAAAAGATTTCCACATAACGTTCAAAAATAGACGACAGCAACCAAAACCATTGTATTACACTTCGAATCTGTTAGATTCGTTAAAATCAAATTGAACAGGTTTGAATCTATATAGAAGATATATATTGTAGTATTTGTTGACGACTTTCAATTATTACTTGAAAAGTTGAACTGAAAAATATTGAAAGAAAAATAACGACATCAAGTTTTCTAATACGAATGAAAAAAAAATACTATATATTTTTCTGCATTGGCGGTGCATTTTCGTTTCACGTTAAATGATGGTTGGGGAAACAGCTGAAACATCAAGTTTTTCCTTTTAGTCTTTGATTGAAAGTTAGTGACGCTATTGAAAATCGTGGAAATTTCAGGAGGAGACAAAACGAAAATAAATCGACAGGAACGAATGTCAGTCGAAATACTTTTTCTAAGAAATTTCGAATTAATCTATTAGTTTTAAGTGGATTTGATTTTTTTTCCATTTCTAATAGATTAGAAGATGAACTAAAAGGTTTTTCTGGGGAAAAATGTGAAGATGAATTGTCTACTAGTAAGTTTGTACCAGCTTTTAAAGAAAATGTGTTACGATTTGTGCTGTAAGTAGAATCGAGTTCGAGAGTAAAAAGTAAATAGTAAATAATAGAAGAAATACAAATAATTATTTAACATTGCCGATCTGTAATAAGTCAGCCAACAAAAATTGGGTTTGTTTGTAAATGTATTCAGTAGTAGCAAATATTACTCTAGTGACAAATGAGCAAATCTGCTAGCAAAATCAGCATTTTTGATTACAGTAAATGTGAGTTGTTATTTATGACCATGATTGGTTTTTGTTTATTTATTTGCTTACTGGTGTTTTTAGTCCTGTCCTGTCCTGAATACTAGCACAATAACAAAGATATACTGAGAGGGACAGGACTATAGTTTACGAACAATAACCGGGGAATGGTCTCTAAATCATTCGCAGTGCAAAACACTAAAATCGAAATTGGTCAGTTTGAATTGTTGTTGTTATTTGTTGGAAGAACAGGAGAGATGAGGCGATTAAATCCAAAAATCCAATAACAAACTTATCTTGAATGGATCGAATTTATGTTGTAAATAAATGAATAATATATGTAGGTATAGATATATGTATGTATGTACATATATGTATATTTTTTCTTATTTCCAGAAAATTCCCGAATCTTTGATTGAATTCTAAACAAAGATTTATAGATTTTAGACAATTATTCCTTCTTAGTTTTGAGTTCCTTTGCGGCGACTACCCTTAAAACAGAATTTTGGTATTGGAAACTTGTTGTCGGTTAGATTTTAGTGAGAAATTCGATAGTACTTACTTTAGCGGGTTAATATTGAAGTTATCGTTTTAGTGGGCCTGTTTAATATTGAACAGAATATCTGAATATTAATTCTAAGACCCAACACTCTCTTCTCTGGTAGAACTCCGTCTATCATACAATCGTTGTAATGGGAGTTTCGTGCTTGCTTTACAAACCAACTTCCCATTTGGTTATATTAGACTATACGGTCGTTCGTTCTCCACGCCTGGTCGCTGGTTCGATCATATTCCTATCATAAAACTACATAAGCTATTTGCATATTTTAATTATGAAAAACTGAACGGTAAAGTATTGAAGTTATGGAATTATTATGCCAAAGTCAGTTCTCGTTCGTCAAATTTGATTCGACTACATCAATCTTAGAGAAATGAAAAAAATGATAATTTGTGCGAAATGGTATGGGGGTGGAGTTTCAAGTTTCACTTCCATTTTGAGTTGGCTGGTAGTCGTAGCAACAACAGAAAGTGCTTTATTGTTATCATTTAAAAGGCAATCTAGACAGTTGTATGAGACTATGAACTTGGTCTATAGAACAATACAAGCGAGATTATCCGGTCTGACATACAAGCACTCATATACAGAGATACATACATATATATCTACCCACATATTCTACCAAAACTGTCGCTAAGTTAATTATAGGAAACAGAATAAGCCACTGTAAGCAGTTTGTAATAGTATTAACTTGTGCGTATATAGTAGTTTGAATTCAGGCCGCAATCCGCTCTGGGCGCCAAGAAAATGATAAATTCAGCAACATAGCCGAGAAGTTTCGCGACCGGACGTGAGCTTAGAGGTGAGCGTGAATGACGCTCCACAAAAGCTCCAGTTAAAGCCCGACCGTGCAAAGAATTATTTTACTTGGTTCCTCAGGGGATTATGTGAGTGGGTGGTTTACTTTGAATTTAACCACAGAACATTCTAGATTTAAATCAATAAAACAATAGTTTTTTTGTCGAATGATTTTCTTCCAGTTTTCTCCACTAATTGTAAGCTATAGAAATGGACAGCAATTAAACAATAAAAGAGACTAGAATGTAGAATGAATACATGCATGTAGAGAAAAAGCAACACGAATTGGAATACATAATAAGCATTGTTACGTTGAGAATAGTCGAGCAAAACAAACGTTTGTAAGCAATTTGAATAAAAAAGAGCTCATCCGCATCGTTCAGTTGAATTTGCATATTCAAATGTTGTGGCCGTCGCAATTATGTCATAATTGAAATGGTACAAAAGAGACAGCGCCCTTTGCAATTGGCCGTAAGCAACTAACGATCGTATAATAGGAGTGACAGTTTACCGCATCCTCAAAGGTCTGTCTTGTCACTTTGATTTCACAAAAAGGCAACCGACACATCTAGAACCCACCCACGAACATGATCAACCAAGTAATTTTTTAACAATGTCTGCTTAATGAGGAGGAAGAAAAAAAAGAGGAAAAATAACGAAAACAAGAGAGATAGAATGGGGTGAAAAAAGTTGTGAAAAATCAACAGCAAGTTTCATTATATCATCGAATATTCATGAACAAGCCAACTTCGGCCAATATCAAGTTTTAATTGTAGTGCTGAATAGAGAGGCTTTTTTGCAAATTTATTTGCATCTATCGTACAAATTTACGAATTTCTATGCAACAGAAACCTGCACAACATCAACAATATTTAATTAAAATTCTATTTATCTATCATTAGAGGGCTTAAAATTCTTGTGGATCTCTATAAAAAAATAGTTGATCTATTCTGTTAATGACATGAGTATATTCTAGCATACAGTTCAAAGTAATTTGAAATATATCGATTAAAATGAAATTCACAAACAATTCAACACAAACCAGCCAACATTTCTAAATATTCATAAAAAATTCATCATATTTGACACGTTCTTCCCCCTTCTTTTTTCCAGGCTTGGTAGTTCAAAATTACAGAGACTAAAAAATTCATTATCTCTGACAAAGTCTTCTCTTTGTATCTTTGAATAATTAATTACAGTTGAGTTTCTTAAGGTCGAATTGTTTGCATAATACATCATAGTGATATTTTCTCGTTAAACTTAAAATTGAAAAATATTGTTGTCAAAATTCTGTGTTTTCTGTAGCAGATGATGTTTGAAAATGTTACAAAAATATTTCGGATACACAATCATTTCGACATTCAGACAGCTATAATTAGGTGAATAGTGGTCGATTCATGTCCAAAATACTATTTCGCCTTGTATTCAAGTATATCTATATACTCTCATTTATAAGTCTACCTTTCACATATTTCTAAAGAACAAAAATATGTATTGAGACTGGGTAGGTCAAGTAATTGAATGAAACTAATTGCTTCTGAACGTGTTTTTAGTTCTTACACTAAATTCCTACAATATACTCTATTATATCGAGTTGCTAAAGACGTAAAGCTACAAATCGGATTCGGTGGCACATATTTAGAGAAATCAATTAAGATTTCACGTAAGAACTGAGAAAAGTTCAGAATTAGAGGACGACTGGACAAGTATTTTGTACAAAACCCACTCTTTTTCTAAATATAGTTGCGCTTGAATTCTTCTAACAATTTACATCAATAAAAATAAGCACCTGTATTTAAAGAAACTAACATAATGTCAGAAGTGATAAATTTGTAATAAACGGGGTAACAAATGTTTTGCTAAGAAAAATTTAGATTATTTTCTTTATTTACTGTGTGTTAGTTGTAAAATACCAAATTGCAAAATAAACCCAACTCTATACAAACAGGTAATCGGTATGATTCATTTGATATTTGTTTAAATTGTCTTGATTTATAGAGCTATATCTATGTATATAAATCAACACATAAAATAGATTGATTGACTTTCTCGTCGTTATATTAGTATTTAGTATTCTATCTAGAATAGTGAAATGATTAAACTCGAAATTGCGACAATTCAAATGAATTTCTAAAGAAAATTCAACAACTTTATGAAATCCTCTGTCTGTTCGTCAGAACTAATTAAATCTAAACGTCCTGAAAATGCTGATTCTTTCATCAACGCTGGCTCTATAAGTTTGAATTAAGAGTTTCGGACGAGACTTGAAGATCAAGTTAGGATCATTCAAATTATATTTTAGAGAGTAAAGTAGCATCATCTGGTGTGACGCACGATCTCGACGACTACGACGTATTGTCTAATAACGTCACGAATTAAATCTGGCACACACAGCTAGGATTCTGCATACCGAAACCAAAAACCATGCCAAATTTCACATTCACATTCAGATAGCAACAGAAAAAAAATGGGGAAAATTCCAATGATATTGTAGTTAAATGTTGATAACGAATTTGATCTTTGTCAGCGATTATAAGTAGGTAATATCTATACTTGAACATGTTACTTATATGGATTCGAAGGGTGCTAATATTGGCGCAAATTCCGCCTCGACAGTGTGCTTTGAGCAACACTGTGATGAAATCGTTGTTTGACATGGCCTGTGATTGACGAGTTAATCAATTGTACAGCAGCAGGTTGGAAAAGCTTTATAGTCAATAGCTAACTATACTATTACTGCTTAGTTATTATCGTTTATATTTAATGATGCATACAAAACGTTGGACAACCCTCCGACTCCCTTTATCCGTTCATAACTATTTTCGATTTAAATTCAAACATCGAACACATACTATACCTATATGGAACATCAAAGTTTAAATCGATTTCCATTCGTGATCAACCACAAATCACCTAATCTGATAGTGACTGGAACTGGTGATTACCAGAAGACGTCGTCATCGTTCGTGTTGACAGGAACAAATGTACCTATATCGAACGAAAAAAAATTAGACGTTTTTTTTTTGTTCATTTAGGTAGCAATAAAATCGATTCAATCTCGGAAACATTATTAATGACAACCATCAAATCGACAGTCAGTTTGTGATATTTTCTTGGTTTCTACTTAAAATAACCACCAACCGATTCGTAGTTAATCTCTGGACAATACCTGCGGTCAGCAAACTAGACGCATTGTGTGAATTAGACAATGGTAACCATATATCTCATCAGTCTAACTAGTGAAATAAACTGCCTACAGTTGGACTAATTTTGAATTTTCTACCATTTTCTCTCGTCCCAAAAATGTCCCTTGTCATATTAAAATAATACAAGAGATACTGAAACAATGACAATATAGACCTTGTTTGATACAGAAACAATTTTATAACAAAGAACAGGGAGATGGAGGATTCAATTTAACAATACTATAAAGGAAAACCGGATGACTCTTTTGTAATTATTTCATTTTAGTGCATTTTTCAAATAATAATATAATATAATATGATATACAATTAACGTTGTAAAATCGATATTTTACTTGATTCGTAATAGATAACAACCAAAGTGGAAATGAACCACAATCTTTGCAAATTAAAATGTTAAGCTGTACCTAATAAGTAAAATCAGTCAATTTTAAATCATTAATCACTATTCAAGTCGCAAAACTGATGTAAACAATATCTTTCGGAAAAATACGATTTTAATTGAAACTTTAAGCATTTCAAAAGCTGTACAACTTTGTTTTTGTCACCGAAAAAGCTTGTTTTTTTTTAACAGGAATGGTACAATCTACAGTATATAATCATGATAAAAGTCTAGATGAAATATGAAATTGGTTAATGAACGTCACAGACTACATCATTGGTAATTTGTTATTTGTTATTCTGTGAATCAACTTGTCGGATGTAATAATAGAATTACAGCACGATTGCAGGTTTAGAGACGATGCAGTTTTGTTATACGTTTCCGTTAGTATGCTTGTAATGCATTATAGCTTAAAGCAAAATACAAGCATTATCTACAAACTATATGCTATCTACAATAGGAACGTGATTATATTTCTATCATAAAATATCAAAACTACAATCAGAAAATTACAACATCCATGATAATTGATCAATAATTAAACACGAATAATATGCAATTAATAATATATAGAGTAATATATTATAATGTATTATTGATGTGTAAAGCTTTATATGTGGGTGGATAACGGAGGTTAGAGGGGGTGGTTAAAAGGGTGAAACCGGTGGACTGTATGTATCCCTCCAGATATTTATTTAAAACACATATTACATTGGATATAAACGGATCAATATCCAACATACAACTAAAGACACAAACAATCCATTTCAGATCGTTGTAAATACGTTGAATCATAAATCATCTATTTAAGTTCAACTACGGTAGCTTGTCAAGGAAAAATGAATTATTGAATGTTTTCGAATATTCAAATAATAAAATTAATATAGAGTCACTGCTAAATTTTTCATCTAAATATCTTTTATTATAAATCTGTCCTTCTTCTTTCTTATCGTTCGGAAATTTTTCTTTGTCTGTAAAAGTGCCCGCCTATAAAAATGTTGTTCAGTAGAATTTATTTGGCCGATTTGATGCTACCGCGTAAGCTCATCATATATGTGAACGAGTCAGGGGTGCACCACCACCCACCTTTCTTGTAACAGAAACTGACAGAGATATATCTAATAAAAGACGCCATCCTGCAGTGTTTATTTTTCGAGTGTGGTGAGTTGTATGTTCGGTCACGTGCTAGTTATATAGCTGTACTGATGAGTAGTCCGTGTGGCCAAACACTAAACATCAACAAAAGTACTACCACGTCCACAACATCCCCTTAACTATACACAAACTTTGTCAGAAAGTGCACGCTTCACTCATAAGAAACGGCCGTGAATGTAAGCCAATGGTTTCAATAAACCGCCCGGAGGTCCCGTGATTGTTATCGTTCCCCATAGTTAGGATTAACATGAACCAACTCAAGAGAAAATTGGTGGATGCGCCGGGAGCGACAAACAGTATCGATTTTAACCGAAAAAATTTTGATATATATATATATATTTTTTACAATATTTCTATCAAGATCCAGCCTCGACACATCAGTTATCGTGTGTATTCCACCAAATATCACAAATACAAAAGCCATATAGATGGCATAGAAGGGCGAAAAAAGTAGTCGAAAAAAAACCCAACATAACAAATACGTATAGCATTAAAATCGACCATTGTCATTTACCATTTCCCACTGAAACAAAACAAAAGTCATCTCCAATGATGTGTAACTGTGTCGTAGATAACTATATGAACATTATATTTTCGGTTTTATGTATGTATTGATATCGATTTACCATTCTTTATGTTCAGCTCGTTTAGCTAATTTGTTTGCCGACCGATTTCCTAAAGGTATCCAAAATACATCAGGCACGTATTTAATTATTACCTCCAGGAATGGTAAAGTAACTTTTGAAAATTTACCATATCGGATGGACGACTGATTTATGTGTACTAAATTGCGATGAGTACCAATTACAAAATGAATCATATAGTATATATCAATATTTCATTTTACGTTTTTTTACACATTTTCAATAAACTGTCTGTTTATCTTTGAGGTAGAAATATGTGTACTCATCGAGATACAGAGTACCTATTTACCGTTGAAAAACTTGGCCAATGGTAGATAAATGTACACAGCAAAGTTTCAAGCTTGTTTGTACTTTGCTTACTGTGTAGGCGGAGCAAAATAAGTCGGCAACGATTGCGTACAGAATACCAACATCCTTCCTGGTTGACGTTTAATATCGACAACCAGTAAGAAGAGATGACGATCATAATGGTTTCGTTAGATAATTTCCATGCTACATGTTTATATAATAAACATTCGATGAGATTCCGTATTCGAAACTCTCCCGGCGCATCCACCATTTTTTACTTTCCGTAAATAAATATACATAGCAAAGTTTCGAGCTTATTTGTACTTTGCTTACAGTGTAGGTGGACTAAAATAAGTCGGAAACGACTACGTACAGAATACCAACGTCCTTCCTGGTTGACGTTTAATATCACCAGGCAGCAAGCAAAGATGACGAGGACAATGACTGTGTTACATAATTTCCATGCTACATGTTTGTATTACAAACAATTCGATTCGAAACTATCCCGGCGCATCCACCATTTTTACTTCCCGCAGCGACTGGTTATTCTATCAAATGGTAAATTAGAATGGTGGATGCGCCGGGAGAGTTTCGAATATTAGCGATATTTAGCCTCGTTCTGTAAAGTGTTGTTAGGAATATTTGTCAATATTTGCAATGTTAAGGTGTTAAAATGTTGCCAACAATCATTTTTCCCTACTCATTCCAATCTCTATTTTTTCCATAGGAAAAGACAGAAGACATAGAAACCTATCTACTCATCGAGGTATAGATCACAGATGATTTGCTAATTGTCAGTAAGCCTCGTTACCAACCGATAAACGACTAAGAAGGATTAGGACCATGAGGATTAGTTACAAATTACAAAATACCACAGCTTTCCAATTAGAATAAATGCATCTGATGACCGATGCATCACCGATTCAGTTTTATAAAATTTTAATTTTAAAAGCAATTAAAGAACAATTTTTGATAGATACGTTATAACTAAAACCAGTATTCGTGTCTCAGCACTACGTAGAGAAGACTTTGATGCCAATTATGTAGTTTTCGATAATAACGATCAGCCCAGAGTTACCGCAACCGGCTGTGTAGGTTGGGCACCGCACAAGGGTGCCTTATCTGTTGGGGCGCCAAATCACGATACTGTTACTTGATTTGGTTTTTCGAGTAAATTTTTTTAAACATTTCGATTTTTGCCGGGACACAACAGGGGTGCAAAAACGTTTTCTACGCAAGGACGCCAAAATGTTTTTTGCACCGGGACGCCTACTAGGCACGCATCAACAAAAAACGAAAATATATCTCTGCCACATTTATTAAAACATTGAATTTTAATTGAAAAAATTGTATAGAATCAGATTTCGACTTTTTATTATTGTCAGGCCGTGAATCGTACAGAATAATGATTTTATTCATTAATTTGCACAGCACGAAATTGAATTTATTAAAGTGTGATTACCGACAAGTCTGTTATTAGTTGTAATATTCATTTATATAACCAAGTGTTCATCAATAAGTGTAAATGAGAAAGATATATAGATTCAGAAAATCAAAAAGATGAGAATCGTCCACCATACGAACGATGCGTCTGTTTTGAAGCACACGTAGTAATAGCTGACAATATTAGCAAATTAAGTGGCTGTACTAAAAACTAAATTACTTCAATTCACACGTTACGGAAATTCAGCAGCGCTTCCGCAATTTAATAACAGCTCCAAATCCGAATGGTAAAATTTTACACCATTCTATATAACTAAATTTTATAGAGCCATCTTCAATCCGACATTATACATACATATACTCTACCTGGCAATGGTTCCCTTTTCCACAGTTTGATGGTTTTCTAAAGTGCACATGTGGAAATTCACAAATGACTCTCTATTAAATTATCGAATATTACGGACAAAAAAATATATCATATATTCCACGATGAAATATTCATGTTCATTTTTTTTTTACATACTTTGAGCATTGACATAGCAAAGAGTACTTGAGCTTAATATGCAATTTCAAATGCAGATAGTATAGGTGGTGGGTTGAGGGATAGATAGATAGATGGATAGATAGAGGAAATGGAAATACGTAAGTCAACACGAGACGATAAATATTAGTTTCTCTCTGTATTTGTATGAGTGATGAGAGTAATATAAATTAAAATTGTATACTGACTGGAAATTCGGTAAATTACTGTATATGATAATCAAAAATCCAACAAACCTAATGAATTGCAGGATCGGACTGGCTTACCTTGACTCCGGTGGAATTTATAAGGAAAAATACTCTAAAAGATTATCGGTGGCCTCAAAAACTTATTGGACCCCGGGAAAATCTCCTCATAGCCTCCCTGTCAGTTGATTTTAAGACATTGACGAGTCAACATCAAAATTTTTCTAATCTATTGATTTCTATAAAATAGTCTAGTGTGTTGTGGATCAATCAGTGTAAGTGCAAGGGTAAAATTACCGCTAACAATAAATCGTAGAAGTTATCAATGTGAAGTGCTTAAATATGAAGTGTTTTCTAAGTGGACAACTACCATCCAGCATTGATGATCAACGTTGGCGGGGACTGCACAACCTTATCTGAGAGGTTCAGCAAAAGGCTACAACAGGCCACGACTTTTGATTTTTTCTAATAGTTTTTGGTTTTTCTTTTTTGAATTGCAGTAAGTTTGGACAGCGTGAGATAAGGAACGATGGTATAATCCATGAAGCCCTATCTAAGTAGTAAGTCTTTTTCCGTTCTACTCCTCTTATATTTCCAACGGCATTCAAACACCATCATCAGTAAAAAGTTTGCAAAATTATAGAAAATAGACAAATTTTTGGTTTTTGATAACAACGATACATTCGAAATAAGTTTCTAATCAGTTGGTGCAAAAAATTTCTTAAAAGATTATCGGTGGCCCCTGAAAAGCTATTTGGAACCGAAAAAGTGATTGGCCCCGGGGGAAATCTCCCCAAATTACCCCTGTCCAGTCCGGCACTGGTGAATCGTATTATATATTTTGAAAATATCGATTCAATACAAATATGAATAAATGTATGTATTATATTTATTTTATTTTAATTTCGTCTGTAGAACGATGATGCCTGTTTTAAACAAGCTTTACAGAGTTTATAAAGTGATGAGTAATAAACTGACAGCAAGAAAATATTAAAAGTTTTAATAATCCATCAAGGCAACTGGAGATGGAGGTTTTAAAGTTTGCGACAAGTTATATTGTTATTACAACTCTATCATTGAAACAGGATCGCTGAAAGCAACACAACCACCACGAACCATAATGAGTATTTGCATATTTCGTTTGTCATTACGGATGATGTTGGATGTGTACTTATATCAAAAATATTGGACAATTTAACCAAAATAAGAACAAACAAAACAGAATTCAAATAAATACTGGGTTATTTATAAAAATATTGATTTATAAATGATTAATTAAAATAGTTTATGCAAAAATATAAATTAAAAATAGATTGATTTCATTAAAATTATAAACAATAATTAATATTTTATTTAGTTTTGAAATTTCCCCAAAGGCCACAAACAATTATCTCATTGAAATCCTTGTTAATATCCTTTTTGTTATTGATAATCTCCTAAAATCTTAGTTGAAACAATGTTGTATTATCAAGCTAATTATTACCTTAGCAAATTCCTCTATCCTTTTGCTTAGATATTGTAATTATAATGGTGCAAAACATGTTTTGCCAGCCTGAATATACTGGTGGAAGAAGATTGTTTCAAAATTAATAGAATTTAAAATAGGACAAGATTGTTTAAAAAAAAGATTAAAAATTTATTATTAAATAGAAATTGTGTAAAAATCACTTGAAACATCCAGAAATTATATTATAAATTAAGAGATCGTCGAGTTTTCCATTAGGCACATCTACAATCGATGCAAATGAATGATTAAAGATCTCTTGCTATGATTGTGTGTAAAAGGGTTTTATAGGACAAAGGGCGATATTTTCTAAAAACTGTACGTAAACTTTTAATTGAGAAATCAAAACAAAAAATAGGAGTATATAGAAAATCGACACAATTATTGAGAATTTTCGGGAAATATAAATTACAAAATAAAAACATACATAAATTCATTATTAAGGGTGTTCAGTTAATAATTCAATCCGTGGAATATCAGTATATGAATTGGATAATTTTAATGCCCGTACACGACTATAATTATTACTAAATATTAGTCGACTTTTCCAACCAATCTAAAATGATAATTTCTGCTAAAGAGCTAGAACATTTAATGCTATCCAATAAGATAAATAAAGATAAGTTAGTTAATATCAAAATTACGGGTAAATCTATCGGAAAACTGGACTGAATTTAGGTTTTTAGTAAAATCTTTATCTGGACGCCTAATGACAGCCTCTTCAAAAAAAGGGGGATGTTAATAAGACGACACCAATGAAACAAGATAAAGTATTGATGCTTGATTATGCCATTTATTAACCAATTCAGCACGTATCGTTTCTTATATTTGAATTGAATAATTCTGGTTAATCATTGATAATTTTATTAACGTCTAAAAGACGGATTTTATTTGTTTAGTACTTGAACGATCGTTATCAATATCTGATGTTTCAACAATGCTTTCATCTTGATTTAACCGTTTGATTAATTCCACTGGTTTAGTTATAGAATTACAATATTTCTCTGGATTCAAGTGATTGAATTCTTAGTTTAGATTTACGGATAACAGATAACCAGGAGAAAAAAATATACTTTAGTAAAAGCTCTCACTATATTTAAATTTGTTGGATACATGTTTTTGTGTTTCTAAACATATTTGTAGCAAAGTTTAGCTGCATTATCCATATTTAAAAAGAATGCATCCATCTACCATTGGGTGTATGAGGTGATAGACGATATAATACTGATGTACTTATGCATAAACCAGTAATATATTTGATACATTCATCAATTTCAGCAAATAAATTCTCATATTTTGAGTACAAAATCCAATTATCATCACAATCACTCGATAACAATGCACTGGAAACCTATAAAAACCCAGAATTTAAACTGAAATTAGTTTTTATAAACTAAATTATTACAATACTTTTAATAGCAAAACCACAAATCTTATCTTGATTGGAATAATAGTTTTAGATTTGTAGGTTTTTAAACTGATCTCTAAAGGTATAATTCTCCATATATCTTTAGTAAGTAATGTATTAGTGAATGATAAACGAAGTTGTGACAAATCATCTATTAATTGTTTAGGAGGAAATGTTGTACACCTTAATTCAGCTTCATTTTCATTCGGTGTATTAATATATTAATAATTTCTCAAAAATCTTAATGCTGACAAGTCATTACCAGAGTCCTGTTGTTGTTGATAAATTGATAACAATTTAACTATAATAAGAGACGCTGATCTGAAATTAAAATCTTAACAATTCTTTCAAAAAATGCATTATAAGATTGATTACCAGATTCCAACAGTCTCCATTTAAAATAACAAACACCATCACAAATAGGTCTTTCCTGGCTTGATAACTAATGATAATTTTGCAGGAGTATCATGTTCTAGGAAACAATCAACAAATATGAAGCCAAAATCATGTTTCTTCAAATCTGATAGATTCTTGAACTTTAATTTTCACTCGAACGTTGATAATCAGCTGATAACAATTACTTTGAATGAATGCAGCTGAATTCATGATAATTGTCGATAAAATACACCACACCATTATTCAAACATACAGCAATATATGGACTATTAGTCAATGTTAGAAAATAATCAATAGATGCATCAAAACAATGATCATAGACAACAGTAGAGCAACTTTTATCTTTGAACATTCTCAATGAATTGTTCAGGTATAGCCAGGTAAATTAAACTGTTCATAATAATTGTTTAAATCTGAAGTGTTCATAAGTTTATACCGGAATAGCTCCTAAATGTTTCAAAAACCACAATTCGACTGTTATTATTTAATGAGACTTCTTTCTGGTTTTTTCAATCTCAAATTATATAGAGGTTATCTTTTTTGAAGTCTGTTGGTTGCACGTACAACTAAAATTATTTGTTAATAATAGAAAATTTTATGCAATAATAAGAACCAAACTATATTACTACCTGGTCTGTGTCGGTTTTTCAATAATTAGTGCGATAGTGTTTACTTAACAGCCTGAATTCGGGAAAAATCAAATTTAAAATGACTAACTCGACAGCACAAAACAAATACATGGCGCCATCTTTTCACAACTTATGAAATTAAACGTTATGTTGGTATTTCTGGAGCTGACAGCGCCATCTTTCCACAGTTGTAGGACTAGAAATTATGTTGGCGATGATTTAGTATTTTAAAGTTTTGCTGTTGGTGGTATTGCACTGTCAAATGTCAACTAGTTGTCAAATTCTAGAAATTTTATCAAAGATAACCTAAAGGGTTTATATTACAAAAAAAATGTGTACTATATTAATGATTTAAATTAGATTTTATTAATATTATTTAGCAGAATCTCTGTTTTTCGTTTAAAAAATACTTGAAAATAGTTTGAACACGTAATTAAGTTATGTTTGAGTAGTTCTGTACAAACTTACAAAACACTACATTTTTATAGGAATTCTTGGATCTTTCAAATAATTTGGGACTGAATCGCTAGAAAATTTGATATTAACAGTTATCAAAGAAGAGGCAGTCAGTCTTTTTACTGAACACTTTTTCACTTTGAATTCTGTTAAAATTATGAAGGTAAATACTTATCTCTTCCAAAAAGTTGAATAATTATTAGTTTTTATTTGTAAAATACAAGTTTTCTCAATTTGACAAGTTTTTCTAGATTAAGCAAATCAATGGAAACAATATGTACAACACAAGCTTGGTTTTATGGGTTTTTTGACGAAAATTAATAAAAATGAAGCACAGGACTTAGGAAAATCATTGTACTGTAAACGATGCATAAGAGTATTCTTATCTCTGTAGAGCTATTAGGTGAAGCAATTTCTTTAACTAATATTTGTTAGATATATCTAACAACTGCAGGAACAACTCTGCCGGCGTACCACAAAACAGAGAAGGTGAGGCTAGAAATGTATTTTCAAGTATCGTTCTTACATTGTTTTGTACAGTTGTAGAATATGTGTGCGTCGATGATAGAATGCCAGCAGGAAAATAAGTTAGTTGGACAACACATTTATGTTCCTTTCAAACCCTAAAATCCATTTGAAATTTCAATACAAGTTCAAGAGGTAAGTGTTAATTGATTATTACAGTTAAAACAGTTTCAGTTGTGGTATTTGTTTCCAAGAAAGAAATTGAAATTTTCTCACAACAGCCTAGCAATAAAAAAAAATTTGCAATTATAGTAACGTATTCCAAAGATTCAAAATGACGCTACAAAATCGTGTGTCCATTTAGTTCATAAATTAATGTTTTATCATTGTGATAGCTAAAAAGCTAGCCATAAATTACTTCGAATTGCTACCTTAGTTCGTCTCTGAAAAGATTTTCATTGATTTTGAAGCTCATTTTAAAATTATTAATACAAAATTTTGAACTTCCAGTTATTCAATAGTTTTGAAAGTGATAATGAAAATGCGAATCAGTTCAATGACAATATTTGTTATATTATCTATTATACATCGTGGAACAACAACGAAAACATTAGAAAAATAATACAAAATCCAACGAAATAAGATTTGCCAGAATTTACTGCTTATTAAAACGTAGGTATTTTAAATTTACCGCTAATATGGAGAGCGCCATCTCTCCGCTGGATATAAATTTACAAATTACGTTGGCAGCCTTGACACTGATAGCGCCATCTTTCCATAAGCTGTAGAACTACAAATTGTGTTGGCAATGATCTAGTGTTGTACAGTTCTGTTGTTGGTAGCATTGGAATATTAACCTGTCATGTCAGTTGTCAATTATCATTTTAAATGTTATTAAACATGAACAAAGCTTTTCATAACAAAATAGAGTAATATTTAATATTAATCATTCAATTACAATATTTAATGGAACTAGTGCTGTTTTTTGTCTGACAAAATTGGTGAAAATGATTTGAACATGTCAACAAATTTTAAGGTTATGTTTGCTGATGTATACAGCTTGGAAACAATTTGTTCAGTGATTTTAATATTCGTATTAATTTATAACATTTTTGTAGAAATTCTTCACTATGCTAAATTATTCTGGAGTTGACTGATTGCGAGAAGAAAATTTGGTACCAAATGGTATAGAGGAATGTTAATGTCACTTGGAATTTTCTTGGAAAATACAAGGGTAAGTGTACAAAAGTTAAATAATCACTGCAACAAAATTATCACAGATCTAAGGATAATTTTTTATTATCACATTTGATGATTTTGTGCCAACAGAACAGTCTGAAAAGAATAAGAATAGAAAATTCTAATCTTCGTCAAAAAATATAGTTTTTCACTGTATCGACAGAACAATAATTAATATTCAAGCTTATTGTTAGAGATTTTTTTGACCGGGACATATGTTCGAGTTATTATTTATAAATTTTGTCGTTTTTATAAATATTTTGTTTTTTTAAGGTTGATAGTTAACGACATGTTAACTGTTTGTATGGTTCTGCGTCTCATACATCTTCCTGTTCTACTGATTACTATAATGGTCACCTGATCTTTGTTCATTATTTGTATGATTTCTTCGATTGTGTCATATTGTTGCAATGAATTATGGCCACTAAGTGAGCACCACAGTTTAACAGTCATCGAATTTGATGAGAATGGTCCCTAGGCCTGTGCTAATTTTATTGTCATATTTTCATTAGAGGATGTTCTTTTATAGTAAAATGTCGAAGTTCTTATTGGAGAGAACTACTTATTTTTAATGGCAAAATATTGGGCTTCTCCGATCTGACGAAATTATGGTTGTCATACTGACACGAACATGAAGTTTAATAATGGCTGTTGTAACCAACGATTTCTTAAAATTTAACACAATGATTCGACGTTAAATGATGCTAGATTGTTTTTTAGCACATTCAAGTGGATAAACAATTCTAGTACATTCTGAGGTAATTAATAAAAACATGCTTTTTTTAGTTTTAATTAATTTGTTTTCAGCGTTTACGGTTATTTTGCCATAATTAACGAGACGTGTTTCAACTTACTTATAATGCATTGTTCAACACAAAATGCAGATTTAAAAAGATATTAACAAAGGTAATTTTAGTTATGGTACATTTATTAGGCGAAAGCATTTATTAATCAATTCTTTGTTACAAATATTTCAGCTTGAAGAAAGCTCAAAAGGACTACTTGCTGGAGAAACTCCCATAAATGTATAACCATTGGAATGTTGTTGCTTCAAGTGTGGAATGATTTCTATTTAGTCAGAAGAGGATGATCAATAATTTTGTTATTTGTTAAATGTCACCTGCACTATATTTGGAAATTGTTCAATTAAATAAAGTTATGAATAAAGTATTGGGAGTTTTGTTTATTTTTACCTTTTAAAATGTGTATCTAAATGAATATAGGAAGAAAACGACTCTTGTTTCTAACAGTTGAATAATTTAGAGAAGACTGTATTTTCCATTAGGGATGCAGAGGATAGTGGGAAGTAATGGGAGAGTGAATAATTCGAATTCTAATGGCAAAAAAGAGTCTTTAAGCAGCTGTTAATACCCCCTATAATCCTAATACAAGACCCAAATTTAATGGAAAATTGTCTAAAATTTTCGATTTTCTATCAGGATCACATGAGTGACAGGAGGTATTAGGAGTAAAAATTCAAATTTCCCGCCGAATATCTACTCCCAATACCTCCTATGGAAAATTCAAATTTCCCGCCAAATATCTACTCCGAATACCTCCTGTCACTCATGTGATCCTGATACAAAATCGAAAATTTGGGTGAATTTTTCGCAAAAATTTAAAATTCCAGACAATTTTCTCGTGTAAATTGGATTTTGTATTAGGATCACATGAGTGACAGGAGGTATTAGGAGTAAAAATTCAAATTTACCGCCAATTATCTACTCCTAATACCTCCTGTGGAAAATTCAAATTTCCCGACAAATATTTACTCCTAATAGCTCCTCCGAATACCTCCTATCACTCATGTGATCCTGATGCAAAATCGAAAATTTTAGCCAATTTTTCGTAAAAATTCAATATTTCAGTCAATTTTTCGGCAAAAATTAGATTTTCTATCAGGATCACATGAGTAACAAGAGGTATTAGGAGTAAAAATTCAAATTTCCCGCCGAATATCTACTCCTAGTACCTCCTGTGAAAAATTCAAATTTCCCGCCAAACATCTACTCCTAATACCTCCTGTCACTCATGTGATCCTGATACAAAATCGAAAATTTTAGACAATATTTCATGAAATTTGGGTGTTGTATTAGGATTTATAGGGAGTATTAGGAACTGTTTAAAGACGTAGGTACTTAGCGACAAACATAGAACCTTTTTGAGCAATTAGAATTCCAATTATTTACTCTCCCATTACTTCCCACTACCCTCTGCGATTCATTCAACTATTCAAAACTAGAGTCGTTTTGCTTCTTGTATTAATTTACATACACATTTGAAAAGGCGAAAACAAACAGAACTCCCAATACTATATTGATAACTTTATTAAATTGAACAATTTCCAAATACAGTGCAGTTGACAACATTTAACAAATAATAAAATTCTTGATCATCCTCTTCTGATTTTAAATAGAAATCATTCCACACTTGAAGCGGCAACATTCCACACTTGAAGCGGCAACATTCCAATGGTTATACACTTGTGGGAGTTTCAAGCTGAAATATCTGTAAGGAAGAATTGATTTATAAACTGTTTGTCTTAAAAAATTTACCATAACTCAAATTACCTTTGTTAATATCTTGTTAAATCTGCATTTTCATTGATTTTATAAAGACGATCACCATATTGTCTGTGTTGAACAATGCATTATAAGTTGAAACACGTCTCGTTAATTATGGCAAAATGACCATAAACACTGAAAGCAAATTAATTAAAACTAAAAAAAAGCATGTTTTTATTAATTACCTCAGAATGTACTAGATATGTTTATCCACTTGAATGTGCTAAAAAACAATCTAGCATCATTTAACGTCGAATCATTGTGTTAAATTTTAAGAAATCGTTGGTTACAACCATTATTAAACTTCATATTCGTGTCAGTATGACAACCATAATTTCGTCAGATCGGAGAAGCCCAATATTTTGCCATTAAAAATAAGTAATTCTCTCCAATAAGAACTTGCCTGTAATATTTTTGAACAAAATTCAATGACAAAGGAACCAACACCCTCCCTGCAAAGGAAAAAAACAATCTGTATAAATCAACAAAAAACGAT
>JAZBHA010000003.1:251221-270987 GCA_037464855.1 Iselma pallidipennis
ATTGTATCATTCGGTCGTAAAACCCATCATCGTCCCTTTCTACATTTGAATGGTTTTATATTATTTCAATGAGTCATGCATTTAGCTATTCACATGTATATAGGTACCTATTCGTTTATATTTACCAAATATAGATTGTTACCAGAAATGATGGAAAGCTTGAATATCAAAAACTTCAAAAAAATTAAATATATCGACCCCTCATTATTTCTTCGGGCAATAAGGGGACGGAGAACGGAAAAAGATTACCAACTCTTATCTATTGGAAATAAGAATATTTATACCGAGTATTATTTCTCTTCCATATTTATAAAGACAAAGCAAAATATGACTTTACAAAAGAAATTCGCTTGCCAAAGTAATTTAATTCAAGTAAACACATTTTTTTAGTACGAATGTCTTCCATTTGTATGGCTTGTTTGGTATTTCAGTGATGCTGAAAACAGAAAAACGACTATATAGCACCAGATTTCTTATTGATACCTAATTGTAAGTATTTTGCAAATAATTTCTTCGTCGTTCTCTTTTAATTAAATTCAGCAGGATGTGTCCCACTTAAGTATATGGTTTTTGAATAGCTTTGTCCCATTGGAAGAATTTTGATAATAATACGAGTACAATGAAATATTCCGTATTAAATATTTCAATAAGAAGATTCTTCAGTAATATTATTTTTTCGATGACTTACCACAAACTCTCTTCCCACTTCTACGACCATGTACTATGGGTTTCATCCCACTGTTTATCTACAGGATTTACCAACAGGATAGAACGTATTTCAACAAACTGCGGTAAATGAGCCAATATTCCAACACGAACAGCTAGCTAACCAACATTAATTATATTATAAAATATTACAGTTTATCTACATATAAAGAAATCATTGGATTACTAACAGTAGTTAAGAGCAACGAACATACGTCCGTTGTTAAGAGATTGCTTTACACAGAAGTTTCGTAGTTATCTACTGAATAGAGGTATTTGCTATGTAGAGCTGTTCATTATGAAAGGTTTCACTATAATTCATTCATTCAGATGCTTTGTTATATCTAGGCAGAGGAATGTCGTGTATATGAAGTTCAAAGGTATGTGAATCACGCTTTCAAACTAGTCAGCAACATGATAATAGATTCAAAGGAAAAGTTACTTCATTGAACGACATTATAATGTACAAAAATGCATGTAATTGTACAGAATAAATTTATTGTAGGTACTTAGGTACTTCAAAAAATTCGTTTCATTTCAGGATCTCACAATTAGAGGAGCATTTTCTGAACCGTTCTATCTTTGTACATTGTTCTTATACTATATTAAGACTAGATTTCAAAGGCAGTTTTACCATAATTGAGTGAAAAATCATATTTTTGTCAACAGAAACTAACTAGGGGAACAACAAGTCTAATTGCCAGATCGATATAGGTGTGTAAAAGAAACTGTAAAAGCTCTGATGTCAATTTTACATTCTTCTTGTATATGTTCGACAATATAGTGTATATTGTATAGCTATTCCAGCCACGATCTTTCACATTTTAGACACTTCGTGTTCTGGAAATCACTTCAGGACTCCATTTTGAATAATTCAGGAGAACTGACCCCGAAAACCACACCACACAACCAACAATAACTACCCAGTTCGAATAAAATTACAAAAAAATAAATATCAATAGGAAACCATCAAGTTGGAAACAATACAGTTTTGATAAGGGAAAACCGTACAATTTCAATTCGAATAAACAAAACCGAGACGAGAAGAAGAGATGTTTTCTACACAAGAAACTCAACATTTCTATTATTTATTTTCATTAGTTGATTTTCTGCTGTGTTAAAAAAAAACGGTCTAGTTCGATCAAAACTATATAAAATAATTGGTGTTTGTTTGATTGTTTAGTAATTTACATTAAAATACGTTCGTCTGTGTCTCGATTTAGCCCCTTGTTGATCTCGTAGTTTGTTATTGTTGTTGTTGTTGTTCAACCAAATAATCAAGTGATGAACGTTCCAAATAGGTGAAAACGCAATAAACAATCAAACAAAGGCTAATATAGACACACATACACATTTGTACATTGTACGTACACAGATTTATTTGTAAACAAATACATGGAACAAACCTAGAAGATGTTTGGCGAAGCGGAAGGCAATATATGTAAAATTTCATTTCAATGAGTATCCTGAAAAACAGGAGAGTTTAGTTTTAACGTTTTCACCAACACACACATACACACATCAAAAGGAATGGACGGAAAAGCTACATCCGACAACTATTTGTATAACAAAAAGTAAAGGAATATATGTCGTTCGTCTCTCCTTTGAAAGGAAGAAACAATGAAAGTTTGTATAGATATCGTTAGTTTTTGAGGAAACCTGTGATGATTTCACCATACATGTGTGTTTATATTAATCACACTGATAATATTTGAAGGGTTTTGTATGAAATTCAGTGAGCGTTTTGTTAAATTTAATTCGTCCAATTACACAAATACATGAACAAACAACACCTAATTAAACACATAGGTATACGCACAACCTGTCACTGATGCTTCTATTTCAATTTGTTTTCCTTTTTTTTTGAGCTTTGTTTGTTGTTTTTTCTGATTTTCAGTCAGACGACTTCATCAAGGTGAATTACATAGAAGAACAAAAAAAAAAGTCGGCAAGAGGAAATACGAGAACTAGAAACCAACTAGACAATATTACAGTCGGAATGTAGGTACTTTCATTTATTTACCTTTTCCATTTTCCTGGCCAGACAATAGAATTATCAATAGTTAGTGTCTTCAATTTGATTTGAATTAAATGTAATAAATTTCAATTAACCAGATCGGTGCCTAAATGTCGAGGGTCGCCTAATACGTTTCTAACTTTAACAACGATATTTTTTTGGAAACTTGATTGTAAAAGGCATCGGGCCCTTATTTGGTAATCCTGCACTGAATCAGATACAAAGGTGAATCAGTATCTAACTATAAAAGGGTAAATTTCTAAAGATTAGGGATCATATGTTTCAAGTTGACCAACTAGCTACTAATATTGTAGAATTGTTCTTGTTCTGGAACAAATTAAAAAAATGCATAATTGACTTCACTATCACAATAAGCTTCAAATTCATGTGAATCTATCCTATTTCAGTCAATATACTTAGCTACTCCTATTTTGTACGATTTTTTGAAAAGTAGCTAATTTAATTGTGTTAAATTTATAGGAATCGAATGAAAAGTACGTATAATTATGTTTCACTATTGTGACTAAAACTGACACAGTTGCAATAGTTCAGTGGCTGAAAACTTGATTTAATTAGATTTGTGCACTTTAAGGGTGAACTTACTTTGAAAGGATTTTAGAAGGTCTGCTAAATGTGTTAGAGGACTACAATATTGGATCATTTTAGTGAAGTTTTTTCAACTTAAAAACCATTTGAATGTTTCTTCTCAAAATGTTTCATACAGTGTAACCTCTTTAATCCGGACACACGTTAATTCGGACATCCAATAATCCGGACACCCACTTTTTTGAGCCATAATCCGGACACACCTCGTTAATTCGGACACCAAGAGTTTTTGCATGACAAAAACAAGTATATTTTCTTATTTTCTCTATTTATTTCAAACAAATTAGCGTAACTAAAGAGAAGTATCAAAATAATTTCAATTAAAAAATATGAAAGTGGGAAAGATTAGCGTTTGCACTCTTGGCAGATATTAGAAGTGTGCTCTTCACATCCCGAATTCTCAAAACTTGCAGCGGCCGGTAGTCTATTAGACGAGTGTTTAGTTCTCTAGGGTTAATAATAGTTATTTTTCTACGATCATGCAAAAAACGACACATTATTTAGTCATTTTGGGCGGGAAAAGTACGTCTTTGTATCACAGCGTTGACAAAATTTTTGCCGCACGTTGCTATTGACAACGTGCGTATTTTCCGCAAGTTGTCAATAGCAACCTGCGGCAAAAATTTTGTCGCAAGCTGTGGTACAAAGACGTACTTTTCCCACCCAAAATGAGTGAATAATGTGTCACTTTCCGCACGATCGTAGAAAAAAAGATTATTGCATATACATATTTCAGTTGTCCATCATCTGTGCTAACCCTTTACCTATACTGAAAGCTTATATAAAGTTTTTTATCCATATCCAATAATTCGGACAAATCGCTAATCCGATCGCACCCCATGCATTTAATTGTCCGGATTAAAGAGGTTACACTGTACAACAGTTAGTTTTGATGTTGTGAATTTATGAGACTCTATGGTATGATCACACCTGTTTTAACCCTTAAGGGGAGCAGTGTCCACCCTACAGAATAATTAACCAAACGATTGGAAATTATTATACAGAATGAAAGACTAGGGAGATGCACTATAGACAGTGTGGTATTTACGCTTTCAGAGGCCACAATCCTTACATTCAGTAGTAAGTTAGATTTCAGAACAAGAAACGAGAAACTTCTAGAAAATGAGACCCACTCGACAGTGAGGTTCCGAGCTTGATCCTGTATGTAAATACAGAAAAAAGAATATATGAAGCGATTAATAATATCTAACTGTACATTCAGTAGTACAACGCCCAAAATGTAAAGAAGTGACATAAGTTTGAAGAATTTCCAAATATGATTGCTCTTGATATAGTAGTTTCAGTGGCAATTTCAATTTAACATTAAATAGAAAAAGTTGGTCATCAAATGCTCTTATCTAATATATTCGTTCATATGGGAGTGCTTTTTATGTTTTGCATTATAACGGCAAATTCGTATAAGATGGCACTTACAGTGGCGACATAAACATGATGAGTATAATGGTAGACGATCACAACAACGTCAAATTTATGACGTCTGGAAGTCATCAAGGCACCAACGTCGGTTTATTTTTATTGCCAACGACGTTTGGTAGTGTCATTTCATGTGGAACATCCAAACACTAGGTAAAAACATATATCAAATAGATATGTTGAGGGGTTACCATAACAATTGCAACTTCCTAAATGTCTAAATCTGGCAAAATAATACACAGGGACAAAGTGTCCTCTTTAGGAAACAATTAAGCAATATTGAAAAGAACAGCGGTTCTCAACCTTTTCTTAACCCGAGATTTAAAATCCTAAACTGCATCAAATATTTACAAGCTCATAGTCATAACATTTCTTCAACCCCTCGCGGACCCCCTGTAAGGAAATTGCGGCCTTCCGGCTGCCCACGGAATAGAATAAAATAAATCGATCACTAACTAAGTAGGTGAACAACCGTCTGTGAAAAGTGCAAAGTTTCTGTTTAATTAAAAGTAGATAAAATAAAGGCGTTTTGAATGTCTACACTTTAGTAGATTTTACTGATAAATTAGTTGTCGAGAACTTTTAATAAGCTTTGTCGTTTCTAGTTTGTGGAAATATTTTTCTTTTTTTTTTCTGATGAAATTCTCGTCAAAATCTGGTTAAAAGTATACGAACAACAAGAACCCCTGTTAATTAACAAATTATTTCTGTTTTAGAAAGAAAAAAAAATAAAAATCATGAAAAGTTTCTAATTTTTTTTGTGACACGAAACCAAATTTTATAGAAAAATGTATTTAAAATAAAAATAAAAATAAAAACATAAACCATGAATATTTCAGCAGCACCAGTGCAAATTTAAAATAATCTCCTTGATTTGAGATGATCTGCAATTCAAATAGATAAAAGTTGAAAAGTAATTTCGCTTTTTAAACAAAACTTTATACATGCAAGTAAATAAGGGCGCGCACACACCTTCCTCCATTTTCTATTCCATAGAGGACAATCTAAACGAATCGCTTTAGGGTACAATTTCTTTTATTGTTCTCTGATTTTGTCTTTGTCGGTGCCAGTATTGTTGTTATAATTTTTTTATTTTGTTTTGCGTTAAAATTAAATAAACTGTCTTGTCAGTTATGGATAATAAAATTGGTGCTAGTTTTCCGTCACCTGGATAAAGGACTTTTTCCAAAGTATACGAACAGTGTTTTAGCTATTCTAATACGACAGCAATGTACTTTAATTAAAAAATTATGCATCCAACAAAGTTTTCAGGACATTTTCCAGATTATATTAAAGGAACGGCAACAAGAAACGTTCTCGTCTTGTAAACAAAAAGTAGTTGAATTGAAATAAACCAAGTTTTTAAAAGACTCAACAACAATGAACGACTGAATATTTTCCAAAAAAATTACCAAACAATTTTTGCGTAATATGACGTCTTATAAATATAGTCGTCGTTGAATATTGAATGATTGAATGTTTTTTTTGCTTGTGAATCTTGAAGAATGATTGATGATTTTAGATCTAAATTTATTAAAATCAAAAAAGCATTCTGTTGTATATAAGGCAGCTTTTTATGTTGATATTTGTTATTTAGATTAAATTTAGTTCTGTTTGCAAGTATAGTGGATCTTTTCACTGGCTAGTTTTCATTTAAGTGGAAATTTTAATTTTCATTCAACGTTTTTACCAGTTCCGCGTGCAATTTTCTACATTACAAAACACATAATTAAAAATAGGAGTCTGCTTTACTTTAATTATTTCAAAAAAGTATCTATGTACTTTATTACATTTTCCAGACAACTGTTATATTGTAATGTTCTCTGTTTAATGTAAAAATTTGCAGTAAATCCTTCTCTATATTGTTTGTATGTGGTTGGTACTATGGTGGTGGTGGTGGTGGTAGTGGTGGCTGCTGCTCTGGTGGTGTGTGTCGATTTTCATGCTGAAAATTATGTTACATTCACCGTCTGGAATACATTAAAACTTGGCATTTTCTGCTTTAGAATTCATGGAAAATAAATCGCATTTGATGTTATAGAGTTAGAAGTAAACGCGAATTAAATTTGATCAGGGAGAGAATCTCTTATTTATTAATATTACAATGGTGCCAATGGAACGAGGAAGAATCTTTTTTTATATTCCTTTACTACAGGTGATGATGGTGTTTGGTTGGAAACGGACAAAAATAAACGACAATCTCCATCAAGTCTATATGAATTTAAAGAAAAAGAAATCTGCCCTACTCGGTATTATGAAAGGAAATATAAATCACAACGCATATAATTTTCATGACAAGTTTTCGTCCTTTATCGTCTATTCCATTTTCCTTTTTTTCTTCTATTAGTATATATTGCTGGCGTTGTTGCAACATTCTATTAGATCTAGTTCTTCATATGTCTGCATTTAAAATTGAAATTTATTTTAATGATTTTAGCAGCAGGCTGCAGCCAAGGCCTTTATTATTTACGGCCTTAATACCAACGACAAGAACGGTTATTGTCCTGGATATTGTTTGAATTTAATTGCAAGAATTACCAGCCTAGCACCGATATAAACCCAGCACGCATCCCGAAGTATTTTATCAACACAAAAAAATTGAATGAATCGAGTTAGACGATTTTTTTGTCGAGGTAAATATAGACAAGATATAATATAAAGAAGAATTTTTATTAAAGTCTTGTAAATAAATAGATATAACAATAAGCTAGATTGGAAAAGCGACAAGATAAACCTGCCTTTTTTATTCTGTTCTGTGTCACACAGGAGGTCCACCTGGATTTGAAAGCTGGGTCACAACTGATCGCTATGCAAATTTCCAACCTTTTGTATTCTTTTTTTTTCTATTCTCTTTTACCATCCTATCCAACATTTGAAATTTATTAGTCCATATTCAGACTGTTTGTATTAAAATTCACATCAAAGATGCACAATCGGGGATGGCTTACAAAAAATACTAGATTGGACTGATGGAATACAGCGGAAGAGAGATGGGATCATGGTGAGGCTTTTGACGCCGCCTTCACCACCACCACCATCACCACCACCACTACCGCCACCCCCGTCGTCGTCGTCATCATCGTTCAGCCGCAATTTCACAACGCTTGAACAAACAACAGTTGAAATTAGATTCCTGTGATTATTTTGTTTGATATCGTATCACTTAATTAAAGCAATATTTCATTAAGTTATCATAGTTTCCATGTTATGTTGCTTTTGTATTCTTGTTCGTTTGGGAAATGGAGAAATAGATTGTTGGCTAACAAGTTTCCCTTATTTATCGTTCAAAACTACGTACTTTTCCTAAATTTATACCAGTCGGAAAGGAATAATATGCCAGTTAATTTAACGTATTGTATACAAGACCGGTAAACAGGCAAAAGAGCTGATAACTGGGGATCTCTCTAGGCAGTCTACGTTGACATGAGACTAATCAAGATTCATCCATAATTTTCAAACGAGGGAGGAAGCTCATTGTATAAAATTATTCCAGCCTTTTATTTATTTTCTTTCTTTGATGTACGGGTTTTTGAACCATTTTGATGCTTGTGGGTAGAAGTGTCTTTATCTGTTTGATTAACATTGCCACATTTAACATAAATTTTAATTAGAAGAACAAAATTTTGAATTATTTTTATTAAACGGAGAATTATTGATTCTTGCAATAGTTGGACGATTTTCTTGGAGAAACTCACGAAGAAGGCCTAATAAATGTCAAAACTGATAAAAGTGATAATAACCAAGTTGATTATCTTCTGGACTGTATTTTATCGATGATGATCCTGTAAAGACACATTAAAACTTGTATAGGATCTTTATGACGATCGAATGTACACAGCCTGTTTCCGTCGTTGTGACCCAACGAAAGCACGTCCCTAGATAAATAAGGTCGTAATTTACGGATTCTACGTGAGGTCTTCTTTGTTTCTAAAAGAGTTTTTAAATTGTCCCAAGTTAATGGAAATCGAGCCGAATGGTAGATACACACCCAAAATAATCTCATATTTTACTAGAGTTGATAAAACAGTATAACGAAAAACCAACTCGTTTTTTGTATTATACTTTCCATTTACCAACGGTCGTCCAACTAACCGACAACCTTTTTCTTGATATTTTTGTATTTATAATTCGAAATGTTCTTATGGGAACATGGGAAAACGGAAATCAAATAACAAACAATGGAAAATGTACGGACAACTGTGACTCTAAGCAAAATTGTAATTCGTCTTTTACATCAACAATACTTGTGTGCCGAGGGTAATATTTACTATTTATATATTGAGAGAAGTTTTTCAACTTCCTTGTCTTCTTTTATCGTGTTTTATAATTTTTTTTCTTTCTACTATCTATTTAAACTTCCAAATGATCGTCTGGAAACGTTCTAGTATTCTGTAAGTCTCAGTTTTTTCAACATAAGAAAGTCCCTTTCAATTCGAACTTTGATATTGGTTTACTTTGATTTTTCTCTTAAAAATGGTCCACAAGGGTTTCAAGTTTGTAACTGTATGGTTTCAGTGTTTATCTTCTTTACAATTTGATGTACAGTCAAAGGCGATCCCTATACTTGCCGAAATTCCGATCGTGCGTTTTGTTTGTCCAGACAGATGGCGGCGACTTGCAGAGGCCAACCCTCAAACGACAAAACATCCCACTCAAGTTCCAGGTGAATCTCCGGAAGTGGTTAATCCATTATGTATGTTGCTGAAAGCATTGGGATTTTGTATGGAAATCATTCCTTAACTTATGAATAGGTGGATAGAACGTAAGTTTACTTACTTCTTGCTGGTTCACCAACATTAAAGATGGATAGCTGAATAAAGGGGGTGGATACTGGAAACATCGATTGAAGGAAAGTTGCGTTGATGTCGTCCTGCCTTAATAGTTTATTGAAAGTTGAAGACGTGCGTTCATGCGACGTTTACTTGCCTCGTTGCCATGCTCTAGCATCGTCGATTCCACGGAAAGGATTTATGAAGATAGGCCATCGGCAATATCATGCGGTGATGGCGGTCAAAATTGCTTAGAAATTCGTTGAACGGATAAACCATCTATCGTAAAATTCACCATCGACGCACACGCACGCACTATTATTCTTATTTGCCGTTGAAGACTACGATGCTGGCGGCATCATCATACACTGTTACGATGTCTTTCAGCGAGCGAAGGAGTAAAATGGAAAAAAGCAATTTTTCCAAGATTCTTGTTACAAATTGCATAATTGGATGCAGAAGACGACTATCTACCAAGTTTTCTAAAGAAGCCTTACCAGTCCGCAAACATTCTCGCTATTAAAGCAATGAATAATAAACGTATTCGATTATTTCCTTTGGACTCAGAAGGAATAATATATCAGACTTTGTGCAGAAATATAACCCAAAGAATGGTAAGTCAAATATAACTTAGTTTCAAGATGAATGTATGAGAAAAGTCCAAGTATTTAGTGTGTAAATTATAATGATTTAGGGCAATTTCTTACAGATATTTGTTCAGCGATAAGTGTATTAAATAAATTTGAATACGAGTTATTGGATCGTTGGTTAGCGAAGAGTTTAAGCGGGTTAACAGGCGCGGTCACATTCTGTAAATATTTGAACAGTTTTACCTCCAACTACCTCCAACATACAGTACCATGATCCTTAATAATTTTTATCTTGTCAAAAATTTTACACAAACGATAATATCAAGCTATATTGTTAATCATAAAATAATTCAACATTATAACCAACCTACATATCTGAATTTATATTTGGTTCATTAATTTTCTTATATTCTCCTACTAGTAGGTACTCGAAATCTAGGTATATTAATGTTTAATGATGTAGTTATTACGTGAAGTTGAAATGAGGAAGTTGGTTGTGAGTGACGCCGTTGCCGGCGTCTCGACACTGACCATATCATCCATCACAGTTGACCATGATGAAGTGATGTCGTTCCCTACTGACAGTTATATGAACTAGTCGAAATGAGTTCTCCTACAAGACAACCTTAGACCTCGGGATTAGATCTCCTTTTGCACCAATGACTAGGCTAGTTCAGTTCTCAACCTATAGTCTAAACTGTAGGTCTGTTGTTTTTATTCACCTGAAAACCTCAAACTAACAGTCGTCAAGCATACTAACGTTCGGTGTGTAGAGACTATATAGAACCGGAAAAAAATTGTATTTTAGGCCTCAAGTTATTTTGCTGTTAGCAGGATAAAAGAGAATTATCGCCAGTTCAGTCAGGCTGTATTTATGGAAAGGTCAATCGGTTAACGATAACCGAAAGCTTTTTCATGACTGTACGAAAACAACAAAAAAAGTAAAAATAAGTCCATACTGTTTGTGTTTATTTATTTTTTAGATTATTATCCACAGGAATATACATATATGAATATACATACATATATGTATATTGATGTATGTATGTATTTATGAAATGGAGGATGAAAGATAAATTCAGAGGTAAACTGAAAGAATGGAATGAAGCTGTAAAATTTGAGAGAAATTTAATGTTGATGTTGCTTTTCTATTCAATTTATGGAAATTCAAAAGACTGATTACTATATAGTGTTCCGAGATATATTTAAGAAAATTCCTCAGGTCTTTGTTATTAATTGCGGCAAATTGGTAACGATTTCAGGATAGCTCTAATTAATATTAATGTTTAAAGCTTTATTATTACCTAGTACAGTTATGGCTGAACAAATGTTTTCACGGCAGCTTCGGCTAATTGATCTCTGTTCAAATCGTCTTTGTGTACCACTCTGTGTATAAATAAACACATACACCCATATAGAGTATGCTTACATGGTATACATCAATGTTGACTATGGATGGCATGAACGGATAAGATAAGATACATACACAGAGATTTACAACAATTATGAATAGAAGTTCCATAAATAATATGTAATTATTTTAAAATCATTCTTCAATTTTCGTCTTCACAATAGGTTTTTGCTGCTTTTTTCCCTAAGAAAAGATTATTTTACAGAAGATTTGTTAATTAGCCAAATGAAAATTGAAATTATGTTCCGGAGAAGTCCAAAAGAGAGCCAAATCGACTTATTAATTTTGTCTGTTCCTAATGTTTGTAAAGCTTTCGCAATCATTAAACTTTTATTGTAGGAGTAACCTTATTGAGCACAGCAAGACGTAATTTAAAAGAATAAAAAGACATAGAAATTATTAATCTGAAATGAAAAAGGCAAGTAAAATATTGAATAACCAAAACCAATCGTCTCGAAGAATATTTTTTTTTTAGTTAACGATTTACTGTTTTTTTGCAATAAACCATGTTAAAATTTAAAATTTTCGTGTAGCTTTCAGATCAAAAAAAAAAAAGAAATTAACTTTTCATGAACGTTTTTTGAGATTCATGTGTAAAATCGTAAATATAAAAATCCACTCCAGGTAAGAAAATCTTAACAGCTGTAGAAAAGTTTAAGTAATGTTTTCTTTTTAAATGTTTTATATGTTGTATGTTTCAGTGCTCATAAAATACGTACGATCGTAAATTGGCTTTTGCTGTACATGCTGAAATTTAAGTAAAATTGGATCTTTGAAGGCAATTTTTGCATTGAACAAGTACCTTTCTGCTTATTTATATTCACTGATATGGAATAGATTTTGTAAAGAGTTGTTTTTTTTTCATGAAAAGTTTCAGACTATAGTTTTATTAGTATCTG
Source organism: Iselma pallidipennis (assembly GCA_037464855.1). Taxonomy (NCBI): domain Eukaryota; kingdom Metazoa; phylum Arthropoda; class Insecta; order Coleoptera; family Meloidae; genus Iselma; species Iselma pallidipennis. The sequence continues at coordinate 263,653 of JAZBHA010000003.1, forward strand.
AATTAAATCCACGTGTTAGAAACTGCCGACAAAGTACGATCAATAATCCATTGACTAGGCTCTGTAATCTAAAGACTTTCCTCAAGCTACTTATTTTAAATTCCAGGAAGTTCAATAATTAGGTAATTTTTATATATTTACTTAATTTCTAAATTTCTGAAATTTCTTGAAAAGTGGAAGAGCAGATCGATAAATAATCGTAGTCATTTCCTATTCTATTACTGGCAGCAATGAGAGACAGAAAAATTTCCATTTTAAATAAAATACAGAGCAGATGTATCCACTGATTTTCTATCACATCACAGCAAGAGGAGGAAACTTGATTTTCATTCATGCAGACAATTTCTGATTAACTTTCGACAAAAAAAAAGTGTAAACTTTTATACATCGTAAAAGTAATCGTAAAATCGGTCATTATTAATTTTACGACCGTAAACACAGGAAGCACAATTACTGATTATACGATCGAACGAGGTATTCGATATTACAGCTCTTCCTCTTTTTGGTGAACACGTTAATTACCAACAAGAGACGACCATCAAAGATTGAATACAATCAACAACAGTTATCATTAAATAGAATTTAATTATTTAGAGTAATTATCATTAAACTGTTCATTTGTCATTCACCAATCCGAATTTTAATAAATTCAATTTATTTACCAACTGAATTGTTGTGTTTTTTTCTCTTTTTTTTGTGTTTGAGCAGATACGAATTTATTCTCCGTCTCAGATCTAATAAAAGAAAAATAATAAAGAGGCATGTAGTCCTAATAATACTCCATTCCAATTTCAGATATAAAACGATGAGTTTGAGCTTTGGGGGTGATCTTTTATATAAAATAGCTCCTTTTATTATTCTACTTGCCTGAAGCTATAAAGCTTAACGTGTCTATTTGGAAGCTAATAGTTGTGCCGTTAAAAATATCGTTGCTTTCATCAAAACGAACTAATCCTCCAGATCTTGCAGTAAAATTGAACGCTAACAGAACAGCACACCAAAAAAAAGCAAAATGAGAGACGAGAAAGGAAAAACAAAATCAACTACTTTGTGTAGTTTTTCCTGTATCGTATTAACATTTCCTTTGTTTGGTTATTTTGTTGCTGTTGCTATTATTATTATTATTAGTAAATAAAGATTTGTTCATTTGCTGGAGGAAGTTTTGATTGGGATCAGAGTCCGTCTGTTCAACGAGTTGTAAATTCTGTCAATTAGTCTAAAGTTAAGTTTGAAGAAGTTGCTGACAATGGCATCGCGCCGTTGGGTCGAGGCAAAAGAAGCCGTCGAACAGAATTAAACTCATCACTGGAAAACATCTTGTGACTGTTTGAAGATTGAATAAAGAAAGGGAAATGATTAAGGTGAGTGAGCGCATTAAGATCGACGATGTTCATTTTTAATAAGAAGCTTAGATAATGATCGACAAACAAGTACAAGTGAGCAGATAGAAAATGAAGTGGATTGTCTTTTTGTTTATATTTCGCAAAAGCTCCACTTTTTTTGTTTTTATTCATTTGATGATGATGACGACGATATTGTCGAGATACTCGTAAGGATCGATTTGGCAGCATCTCATCCCAAGTGGAATTGATTAACGTTATTATTTTTATTGAAATTTGAATGGCATCATCATCAGTTCATTCTCGCATTTTATCTACAATCTTATTGAACCACCCTCCCCCTAGTTCAAATGTATGATCCGGAAAAATGTTATTCTTCTATTTGTATTTGTTTTATTTAATTTCTTTTTATTGTTGTTGCAATTCTATTGTACGTTTTACAACTCAAATAAAATACGTTCCGTTTCGACGAAGAAATTTTAATTTAATCTCAACAGCGCAATGTTATTTGTTTAGATTTGCTCAAGCTGAAATAAATTGAGATCAAATCAAAAGCGAACATTTCTTGTCTGCATACTTGTTGGTTTTATATGGAATTTGAAAGAAAAACGAGAAGCAGTAGAAAAAAAATTAACACGCCAACTGATGATTTACAATTTAAGCTTCAATGCTTCAGAATATGAACGCAAAAAGAACACTTCCAAATAATAATAAACGTGAAAATAATTATTTTGATGGAATTAAGGAGGGAAATAAATTAACTTAAATTGAAGAGATGCGAATTAATTACTTCACGTGTATCCAGTAAATTAATGATCAAATTCTCCATTATCTATATGGATAATAATTGGGGTCAAGTAATACGTGAATTGTTAGTATGTTGGAGATTGGATAAGGAGCTGGTTTTGATCAAGATAATACAACAATAATTGAACAGTTCAATCTCATTCTAGTTCCATTTAGATATAATGCATAACAATTATAATATATCAGAATCTGAGCATTATTATCAACATAGAACAGAATTGGGCACACCATTATCACAAGTTATCAGTCGTATTGTGTTCGAACTACTTGATTGGCACCGATACGAATCTTAACTTTGTATATTATAGGTTTATCTCTCCATTTTATATAAACCACAAGGTACACAATGATTGTTCATAGAATTAAATCATTAAAATATTGTATTCTACTGGTAGCTACCATTCCTTGTATTAATTTTATTTCAAAGCAAGTATCAACTTCTAGTAACAGTTGCATTTGAGAAGGAATGCAATAGAAATGAAAAATCGGTTTATGCAAATGCGAAGACCTACTTTTTATTGTATTTCTAGTGCCAAACTACGTGCTGTATGTTTGTTGTAAGTTTCAGTCACTTCTCACAATTTCTTGAAAATCACAAGGAGTTGCATAAATCAAACGTTTGCAGTACAGTGTCAAGTCTTGTCTGTAGAATAAAAACGGTTTAAAAGGCAAAAATTAGTTTAGAATTTAAATTGTTTGATACAAAACTACTTGTCGGTGTACAGTTCTGTACCTAACCATGTCATGGTTCACAAATTCACTTGTGTCAAAGTACACGAACCGAAACTGTGCCTTTACCTAACTAACAAAACTTATAATGGCTATGTATGTACCTACGTATGTGCTTGTGGATGTACATGGAGTCTATTTTATCTAAGTCCAGTAACTAAGTTTTAGTGGCTACCCTATGTAATCAGGTAGCATTTCTAGATCAACCTGAGATCTAGTTTAATCGCCAGTATAATACTACTGGTCTGATTCAACCAAGTGCTACACTTTCCCCTAATATTTAAACTGTCTTTCCCTTAGTCGATTGTTAAAACAATTCTCCTTCACATCAAACTATTTCTAGGCGCTTACCTCTATTTATATTATTATCGTTGTTGTGAAGCATTTTACACTAGAATGGATAACAACCAATACCATAATATGTATAGGTATATTATAATGAATTAATTTAATATTTATTGTTAATTTAAATATTCAGCGTTCAATAACGTTATTCAATATTAGTAGAAGAAATGATAGGAATTAATCAAACAACTGTTGAATTACTGAATAGGTCACTGTCAACAACATTTCCCACTATTCAGTGTCGGCTCTACTTTGACGAAGGTGTTTATTGAACGTTCACAATATTCATTCATTAATTTTGAAATAATGGACGAAAATATATAGTAATTTAATTTTTCCTGTTGTAAATTTTACATTATTATCGACTGTCAGATGACGATATAGCGAGAACTATTATTAAATGAGTCGTATAGAATCAAAAGCGTTAATCTGCCTTTTTAGTGAAAATTATATATGACTGTAGCACCACTGCTAATTACAAAATAAGCCAACTTTCCAAATTTCTATAAAGTAGCCTATAAACGCGAGGATAGATGGCCGTTTGGTTTCAAATACGGCGATTTGCCAAGAGAATGAAAGGCGGCATACTGCTCGCTCACCCCTAAATGCAGATTGCTGCTTTTGATTCTATACCACTCAAAGATAAACCGTGTTTTTATTAAGAGACTTCACAGATTGACACTAAACACTGTTTACAATGACAGTCCTTTAGATACCTATATTGAATTTGGAAAGTCTTTGAATAAGAGTCAGGACTTAACTACACATGTATTACCTATGTGTATGGTCGTGTTCTCTTCCCTTTGACTTTTACCGTTCATGCTTGTGTGACAAATAATCGAAATCACTCAATTTATTCATTTCTCTCGTGTTAGCTAATGTCATCACTGACTAATTGACAAAAGTGGATGGTTGATAGAAAATTAAAAGTAAATAAGTTGTTCGTTTAAAGTCTTTTCATCGTTTTATGATTATGAAAGTTTACCTGTAACGACCAGCCGTCATACAGGGAAATTGAAGATAAACAAGGTATACTTGACGATTTTTTCACCCTTGTTGATGTTGTTGTTGTTGTTGTTGTTGTTGTTTGTGTTGCTCTTGGGGAGGTGATTGTAGGGTAAAATTGGGACAACGTCGCGACATAATGATGGTCTTATGTAAGAAAAGGCTGTTAAGTTGAATAAGTAGCAAAGTAAGGCTTCATATGAGATTTAATTTCCAACAACATTGTCATAGAATAGGATACAGGTGATGAGATATTAACTGAGTTTACGAGCTGTGCAATCATTCAACTTGTAAATTTTCAACGTTGTAAAAACGTTGTACAACATCAATCTGTTATAAATGTAATACTTGTACTTAGTAACAACAGGCGATTTTTTAAGAAAAGTTTGATCGAACTAAAAGTAAATCTACTCAAATGATGGCTTTTCATTTTTGCTTCCTTTCTGTTTTTTTTATGTGAGGGGTAATTTTGATGAAAAAGTATTTTAAGAGTGTTACAGTCATGACAAATGACTCGACCTCGACAATGCATTCCTGGCACTTATGTATCTAAGCATCCAGACTGTTCAGCCGTAACCTTCTTTTGAGTTATGCCGTCATTTCTGGTTTGCTTATACATTTCCGCAATAATGCTCCCGAAGATATCAACGTTAACGTGCAACTGAGAAGACGGTAAGCTCCTTAACAAGTGCAATCAGGCGAGATAATAGTCAAGACAATGCAATATCTCAAGACAACATATCAAACTGAAAAATCTCTGTCAGTACTACATACTACGAATACCAATTCGATGTAAAATAACTGTTCTAGTTAACTTGGGATTTGACTGATTTAAAAAAAAAGAGAAGAGGAAAGAACGGATGAATAGGAAAACATAAGTTCGCAATTTTCGTAATATTAACAACGAACCGACGACTTCATTATAATCTTATTCTGACAGATTCACCTGGAAGAGTCGAAAGAGCATCTCTCTAGTAAAGCACACGTATTGTATGCCTCTCTATCTGTCTTTGTCTGTTCAGCACTCGAAACGATCAAGTCAAGTGGAAAACACAGATAAAGTGAACTTCGCTAGGGAAAAGTTGCCAGATAATTTAATAACAAAGACGAAATTACCGTTAGAATTCTTCCAGCACATCGCTGCGTTATTTCGATAACGGTTTTATTTTACATTTTGTCTTTACTTCGATATGTACGTGGTCGATTGGGGAATTATAAGCATCGAATCTGCATGCGCATTTGCCATCCATCGTCTTCATACATTCCAACATATATCACTATCAAGGGAAATATTCAGGGCAATGCGTAGACTTGAAAAATTCATAGCACTAAAGTTATATTCAAAGTTACAATGAAAAAGATGGAAATCTTTGATTTTTCCTCCATTTTACAGTCTGAAAAGGGCAAAGTTCCAAACTTTGAGTTGGTTCATTTCTGGCAATAAGTATTTGAATGTTGACCTCTTAAAGTTAGTAAAGTTATCATAAGGGAGTCATCTATTGAGAACGGTGGAATTGACGCTGGCCACTAGAGTAAAAAGTGACAGTGTGCCGCTCACTTAATCCTGTTAAAATTTAATCTTGGCTTGTTGTATATAAAACCTACAAGTGTACAGAATTATCCTTTATGCCTAAGTACGTACATAAGAACAGACACCATTCGTTATCACTCTTTGAGGTGCTTTAAAGATTTTCACAAAGTTAAATATTTGAACGTGTTTCGAGCAACTAAACGGATAAGAAGACGATAACCAACCACTGAATTTATTCAAAACCTTAACTCTCACCTTTACGAAAAGACAACATACATTTACATTACAAAGTATTATCTACTTTTTCCAGGCATGGATTCCACGGTTTGCACGACCTGATTAGCCCTCGTTACAAACCATAACTTTGAACAAAATCTAAACACAACATTTCTTGATGATGTTGAAAAAGTTTAAAGTTTTGATTGGATATATTCTTTGTTGTTTCTGTCATTCGGTTTCCTAGTTCTATTACTTGATTTAGCTGGACGTTCGCTTCTAGAAATCGGAAAGATGACTTGTCAAATTCAGACTAATTACTTTCCTAGAAACTCCTGATATCCATCCAACCTGTTTAAATCAAATTTTGAATGTTGCTCGTAATTTATTATATTAAATCAATAATTTCAAACTGTATTTAGTTTCGGTGACATCCCAGTTATGCATTTATAAGTTCAGATTTAAACACAATATCGAATGTAATTATAAAGCTGAACGACAACGAATTTCTGATCAACAAACGAGCGATTGACAGAGACCGGGTCGGTAAATTAATGATGCATCATTTGGAGCTTCCGAAGACTTTAACAGTTTACTTTGGAACAATAGCATCTAGTAAAGACAACAGAGTTTTTGTTAAACAGAGACCAAGCAGCAAACAACGACTTCCCATTCTATTATACGAACCAGTGTTTGTCACGTCAATCGATTAACCGATTGTGTTCTACGAAACGATTGTTTCAAAATATTGGAGAGGATCTTTGGGCTGAAGCCTGATTGAATTTACACTGCTGTAATTCGTAATAACAATAATAACAACAATACCAACAGCAACAATAGTTGCAACAACAAAAGCAGTATCGTTAACGGTGATGACAGATACATCAACTATTTATAATACGAAAATATAAATGAAAACTTTAGTAAAAAATGCTGAAAAAAAAAACAGAGATTGTTAATATTACTGGCACGTATCGGCCTTTCAATGCGGTAGAAAATATCAACGAAATTCAATCAGGATGGCTAAGCGCAAAGGTAATCCTGGCAACCGGCAGTTTTGAATGAATTCCGAAATTGTAATTGCACTACGTCAAACATCCAGAAGTATTATTTGGCAATAAATATACTGGTTGAAATATTCCCCAAAAACTCTATAAATCCTTATAGATATATTATTAATTACAGTAGGAAATGAGAAAGTAGTTAAATTTAAAAATTAATGCTTTCAATTGTTGAAGAAAATTATAGTACTTAATCTTTGGAATTTAGCGTTTTCCAATACGTAGTTGCTGTTAAATTTTATATCGACCAAGAAGAGTAATGTTTAGAAAATTCCAAACAGGACAGCACAACTTACAAGGA
>JAZBHA010000003.1:271162-285775 GCA_037464855.1 Iselma pallidipennis
GTTTCCTTGTTAGAATAGTTCGTCTATGTAGACCTTCGGAAAAATGATGTTCATAACGGTAAAGAATCTAACGATATAGAATAGCGGATAGGGGGTGGTGGCGTTTCTTGTTAGAGAACGTTTGGCAAATTGAGCACCCTAATATAAAACGCCGCTAGGATATTTGAGAACGGTTATGTTCCTTCCTTTGAAATATTTAAGAAATTGACTGTGTGAAGACATAATGAACAAAAGGAATTTTAAAACGAATTCATAACTGGAATTGAATGCAAAGTAAGAAAATGCATCAAATTTATTATTATGTTTCTATTCAGGTCGGCTATAGACTAAAAAACGTTCCAATTAATATTTCCATTTGAAACGAATGCTGTTTTGATATTGTGTTTTCTTTTATGAATGAAACGAGAACCAATATAATAACTAGATATTTGGGAATTGTTTCACTGGATGAAAAACAGCCACCATCGAACGTATACGTAAATGCATATTTTTATTGTTGGATATTTTGAAACAAAGCTGTACATACAACTGTCAGATGGACAAGTATATTGTGCGTCACCAGTTCTCACGACCGACCTTTTTTTCCTACCTCTCTATATTCTTTTATAGAGGATTTTGATTCGTTTTTTAGTGTTCAATCGAATGAAAATCGGTATAAAAGTCTGTGAATATGGGTGATAAAACATATATCCTGGTACGTATTCACGCTTTTGTCACTTTTATTATTTTCCCTTTCGTATTTTCTTATATTTCACATCAACTTTGTTGCACAATTTAAAACTATATTTTCATCTATTGTTTAATAAAGAACAAGTTTAGTTTCAAAACAAATAAAAATGAACAGAATATATGTTGTTGCTGTCACATGTTGATCAAATTCGTTTTTATTTCACTAGCAATCCGCTATCGGATTTCTGTTTTCTCAAAACGAATTGAACGAATTTCGTTCACTGCCAGGACTTCGGTAGCAAAGATGGACTCAGAGCGTAGACTGATAATTAAATTAACAATAGATTCCAAAAAGAATAGAGTTTTTTATTTTACAATTGTTTACACATTTTCAATGTAGTTCGAATTTGATTAACTACCCTACGAGTGCGACTATTTACTCTCTACAGAGTTTAATATCTGGTGAGTTTGCAGAAATAGTCCTTGAGGTCCATTTGAATAGTGCAACGTCTAAGTGAACATATACCTCTGCATTTACATCGAATGCATTTCCTGTACCATCCATAACTCTAGCGTTGAGAAGTGCACAGTTCACATAAAATGCATCAGCTTCGTCCAACCGAAAATTACATGCTCATATGCAGATTGCTTAGAAAAAGAGCCTAAATAAGATAGAAAGAACTAGAGATCCATTTCCCTACGTCCTGCTGTTTTCTACTCAAAAAACCGCACATTGAAGATATGCGCTGATGGTGTATGTGAGTAGCTTCATCGCTCCAGAAACCAAACCCCTGTGCATTTGACGTTTCAATTATATGTCAGCATACAAACACATAGACAAATGTATTCTCTCTACTTCACATACATCATTTTATGTAGTTCTGCCAATAATATACCGATTCGTCATTCATGTCGATTGTTGGTTTCCTTGTCTCAAAACTTCGAGTAGATCCTTGTATCCAATTTCTCGTTAGTTTTTTTCGATTCGACGGATTCAAGTTAGTCGAGCGAAAATCGAAGAAAGGTTTTTCAAACAACGGCCCAAATACAACACATGAACAAATAAAAACACACCAAAAAAAAAACATAATCAAGAGATAGCAATTTCACTACACTAAAAGCTAAAGAAATTACAGATTTTGAGTCAGTTTTTTTTGGAATTATTTTTTAGTTTAGAATAAACATAAGGCTTATAGAAACCGATAGCTGTACCACTCCATCACATCCTAAATTCAGTAGTGATGCCATTTAAAAACATGTTGATAAAGCGAACGAATACATCATAATAAAGATAACGGTGCGGTTGGACAGCTGCAAACGACCGTCAGAATCGGATAGTAATAGAGGTTGGGTTTCTATGGTGAAACCGATAATTCCTGATATCAGCATTTGATCGAATTATATGATCAGGGATTGATTTTCCTCTATACCAATCCATACTGTGGTAATGTGACCAACACTTCCTGTTCGATCAAGGAAATTTGTCGTAAATTACATCGAATAACTATAGGTTGTTCTTTTTTTTCTGATACATCTTGTTGTTGATTGAGGAAATGCCACTAGAAGAGAAAAGTGAACATCATTAGCTCAAATAGATAGAGTTCTAGTATCATAGAATGTCGAGAGGTAAAACACCAACGACAAGCCAATGGAACAGGTTACATGATATGTCTATCGACAATGTCATTATCGTTCGTGTACCGACAAAAGCCAAAGGGAAACATCAATCACGTATCATCGTTAGATAAACAAGCCTATGGGATGGGTACGTAAAACGCAAAAACTGGTCTACATGCATGACTAATGACGTTATCTTATTACCAGTCAACTAACAAACGCCTTGTCCTTATTAATCTGCTAAAGCGACATCGTTACAGTTATTGACAGGATATACTACATACAAAATAATAATGATCCAACTAAATTTCACCGTCTATGTTATCGTATTGACAAAATCTAGGGATGATTTTTCGGTGGTTAGAGATTAAAAAACTGAAGATACCTAAATACGAGTGGTTGTTCTGAACGTAATAAAAAACCAGACAATTTCAGAAATAGCCCCATTAGTTTTTCCCCTTTCAGAATTATCCTATTTTTGTTCGTTTCTTTATAGTCCAATAACTAATGCGCCACTTATAATTACAAACAACCATTATCAAGTTTATTATTATTGTCTGGAAATTTCATTATTTTTAAAACATTTTGTTCTCCAGTGTCCTAAAGTTTAGTTAGACATAATTAAATGGGATAAGCTTGACGGTTGATAATACTATGTCCTAGAAATAGAGGGGTTGTAAAGCAATATCTCATTCGGTTATCACACCGGACGCCAATGTATTGGGTTGCTCCATGAATCTAATTACCCCACAATTGTAACAGGCTTTCGACATAATAACAATTAACAGGAAACTACTCACCTCCAATAATAAACACATAACTAAATAGCTGTATTTCTCGATGTACACTAATAAAACGTATCTGTCAATAAATTTAACGGAGAAAATTTGTGCATATTTTAACGAAATTATAACGGATTTCTCATTAAAACTTCGTTGGCAGAAGTTGATAAATCTAATTCTACCTTTATGGTGTCTAAGCTGTTGTTGCTTTAATTGAGAACTTTGTAGAGATTTTCAAAACTTCGGCCAAAATCTTGGGCCTACCATTTTTGTCAAATTAATAACTTTTGTAATGCTTTATTAATGAATTTTAATATTTGTTGGCAAATCAAAATGACAATAAATTTTCACTTTAGAGTTGTTATTCGATATATTTATGGTATTTGGGCCACCTTTTTGCTTCCTATTGTCTTTTTTCCCATTCTGTCCTATTAATCTTTATAAAAAGCGATATTTTCTAATGAGTGCCACACAGACAACGAGACAAGTATTTAAAAAGACGTTTTAGTAAATGCACTTTTCTCGTCTTCCTGGCGTCAACTAATTCCTTATAAAAGGGTGATAAATGTACGATCCCTTCTAACACATAAAAAACAATGATGGCGTCTACCTATCCCGACACAAGTCAATTTTTCAACGGCAATCTCCAACCAACTATTTGAAATGTTTTGTAAGTAATAGGAAACTTCCCCTATAGATTAGTTTGTTGTATAGTAGATAGCGATTTATTGTTATCGTCGTCTTCAATTTGTTTACGAGTTAGAAAATGACTTCGAAAAGTTGGTGAATTTTTTTTGCTCGTACAAAAATATATCGTCAAAGCTGTAAAAGCAGGTAATCTATTGCTTTCAAAATTATATTTATACCTAGGTATATATTTGCTAAGGATGGAAAAAGATCAACAATTCTGGTGTCTGAAATTTTTAGAATGTTTATTTTATTTTAGCTCGTATTGTGTTGTTTTCAGTTGCGATGATTGGGTTAGTTGTTGTTGGTTGTTCTTTTTTCTTGTTCCTCTTGTTCGATATAACGAAATTAGCGAAGGAAAAGGTGAGAGACTGATGTCAAGCATACTCTAGCATACAAACGTTGGAAAAGTTTTAATGTTGTTTTCAGGAGAGCCATATACTTTGTTTTCGAATAAACAGATAATATTTAATTGAAACAGTTGGAAATGAAAAGTAATTTGCTTTTCAATAAACTGGAGATAAAGTTTTCAGTTTGATTTTTGACATACCCAAACAATTTCCAACTTAATAATATTGTTTTGTATTGCTGTTGAAAATAAACAAATAAAACGGTTGAAAGGAAAAAGATGACAAATATGATTGAAATAATGATTGTTTTTGTTGCCACAGACAGGACTTTTGTTAGAAATCCTTCTTAAAAATGGAAGAAAAACGTAAATTACTTTTTCACATTTCTCGGTAACGACATTTTCGATTAATTTATTTCAAAAAACGGAACGTCCACTCTATACTGCAGAAATTGTATAAAGGTTTAATTTAAAAGTTAAATTAATGTGACGGCAAAGGTCTTGTTCTTATAATTAACATTTGTTTAGCGAGAGCTTGAATCCAATTAGGATACAGTGCTCTAAGGGATAGATTTAGCTTTATTTTCTTTTTTTTTTAATATATTTTCATCTAACGGAAAATTCAACAGTCCTGGCAGCTAACTATTATTCATCGATTAAATTCACTCGAGTTGAATTGTTTAGTTTTCTCTCTGAGAAAATGTATGCTTGTCGTAACGGCGTAACACGGTATTTTCCGCATAGTTGAAGCAAACGGCTTTCAACGTTAAAAGTAGCGCTAGTAATTAATGGCGGCATGTTGTTTCAATGTAATTACGTGCCGATATGCTATTGAAAATCCACTTAGGAGCCTTTAGAGAGGAGCCAACAGCATTCCTTCTCAATATCCGTATCGAATAGGGACAATAAACTTATCTTACTCTAGCCGTACCTTGAATATTTTCATCTCTGTTCTATACATTACTGGTTATCAGCTAAAGAAAGCCATTAACGAAAATTCGTTTAAAAAGGCCAACTAAGATGGTAGATTTTCCGTAAAAACTAGTAAATTACTAAGCTTCATTAACTCGGACTGTTTACCATTTACCAAAGGAAAAGATCGAGAGTATCTACAAAACACTGATGAGGAACCAAAATTTTGGAAACAATAGATCTTAAATGGCAGATACAATATGACATTAAGTCTGATCTGGGAGAAGTTTGATGAAGAATTTATCAATTGGTGCGTATCAAGATCAGATGTCATAGTTTTCTGACACAATTAATTTCCTGCAATCACCAACTCTTGACAATTTCTACGTTTAGCTTAATTGCTTCCTCGTAGAATATCTGAAGGACGAAGTTTTAATTTATTCGACAATTAAAGTGTTATTATATTCTAGATGATAAGACTAATTAGTGGCTGCATGCCACTAAAAATTTCTATAGAAGTATAGATCTAGGTACTGTAGGGGGGTAGTCACGATCCGTTGGCTTGGTGATGAATTTTAATTTTTCACATCAGCAACTAAACAAAAAAAAACTCGTTCCAAGATTCAATTAGTTAATCTAACTTGGTATTACCATTCAGATCGAGCAATACTTTTCTTAGAAGTTGTTCATTTTTTGCTTCCATAAATTTTATTAAAAGAGTTTGTTTTGTTTCCATATTCCATCAGCACAAGAAGATGTAGAGTGGAATACAAATTTTTCACTATCTGCGTTAACAATGACCAGACAGGGATATTTTTCAAACAAGAGAAGAAGGCCATCGAAATATCGATACCCCCATAAAATCGGACCGTATTACCATTAATGTCAACTAATTTGAAAGATGACGCAAATTAATCTGAATGAAGCTTGTACTTAAATGCTCTAGGCTTTCGTCCTTGCCAACATTCTATATATTTGGTTTTAGTTTAACCAAGCAGTACAAAGGTCCAAGTCCGGAATTGACGACCACCGAACACAATGGGCTCGATGAATTATCGACAGGAGGAAGAAAACGGCTGATATTATACGTCAAAAACATCAAAATCGTCCTAGTGTATCGCATAAACTATACCCAAAGTCGAGTTACATTCACAACGTTAAAAGCTGGAAGGTCGTGATGTATCAGTCGCATATATCTTTTTAATGGGTCTCTTATATGAGCAGGAGTCGGCTGACTGGGCGTTCTCTTCATCCTAATAATGATCCTTTTTGTTATGTCGATTGTATTAGAGACGTACGCACCTACAAAGTGTCTAAAAACTCTACTTGGTAATGTTATCTATCTTGTTAAATGATGTTATACTAACTAGCATATTTGTGGAATATTTAAAGATAAGCACACCATAAACTATTAAAATCAGGACGTTCAGTTAGTGATAATAAACATTAAAGAAGAATTACAGGATATTTTACTAAATTTAGAGAAAAAGGGCAACATGGCAATAGTACATCCGAAAGGGAATACTATCAAATTTAGGGCAGTCATAAGTTTGATATTTTACTGATTGATTATATTGTTATGGTCTGGTGCAAATTTTGATAAAATCACCACAAAATTGGTACTGCTATCCAACACAACATGTCCGACTCAATGTTGAAGCCATAATATTATCCATATTTCACTAGATTAGCGGCTGAATGGAAGGTTTATTTTGTGTTTGTTAAATTATTTTTCAACCGAAATCAGGATCCTTTAACAAACATTTTATCAAATAATAATAATAATAATCTATTCATTAAACTATGCAGTTCAGTTCCACAGTTGTCTGAAAATGTAAATGCACTAATATGGTTAATTCTCAAACTTTTATGACCCTTAACGAAACTTGTAATTTTCAGATATCTGATGAAAATTATTGGTGAATATCTTGAAAATTTATGACTACTTTTAAGTGAATTGTCATGAAATTTCGTACAGTAATAGGACACTCATCTAGGGTAATTTTATCCTTATAATAATTCTGTATGTTAGACTATACCAAACATTCTGAAATATTTCTCTCGTTGGTTCTTGTATAATTGCATCGTTAATTCTGTCTGGTATCATAAAATTAATTACATACCTAGTTTCTGAGTAGAAAAAGTAGAGTTTTTATTGTTTCTATTGTTGTACTTAATGTTTTGTAATAACATTTGATGTGGCCAACAAAAAAAAAACAGACACTTAACGAACAAATTATCCATTTATAAACCACGGAGTAATAAAGTCCTTGAGGGTCCACTAATTTATAGTTTTTCCCCTTTTTTTAATATTTAGGTGTGATTGTTGTAGAGTTGAAGATGTGGTGAGAAAATGCTAGATATCGGTGGAAAATCTTTTCGAGATAACTGGATGATTAATACTAGTGGCTAGATGTAATGTCGAGTATACGAAAGCCGTGTGGGGGAGCTCTGTAAATTCTCACTAAAGGATCGCCGTGTACTATAGAAAGAGTTTCCGAGGCAGTGGAAGGCATTCAGGCAGTAAATTTATTACGTTAGGTGGTGACATGGGCTAAGGCAGAGAGAAGACGTATCGCGATAAGAAAAATACAATGACCGGGGTAGTGCGAAATAGAGTCAGGCTTCGTCCTTTACAAAATGAATAGGATTATTCAATACTGGGCCTGCCACCAAAATAGAATACGACAGAATCGTAAATGATATTAAAGGGAAGAAATACGTCTTCCATCTAGAAAATATTCTTCCTTTCTATCTATATATATAGTTCGTATTTGTTGTGTATGACAACGAATTCTAAAACGTCAACCAATTAGGTTAGCAACTCTTGGATGAAACTTTATGAAATATTTCACTGACGGTCTTGTAATAAAACTTTGAAGGAAATATACGGTCAAGTATAATATATTAGACTTGCCGTAGTTTACTTAACAAAGTACGTATTTTGTATGTTATTTATTTAAAAGCTTCATTTTGAATATATCCTTTATATTATGATAAGAGAACATACAATGTCAGTTTGTGTTTTCGATTTTCAACTAGCTCTAGAGGAAAAACGTCTTTCATGAAATTAGATCTGGAGAAGCTTCTTTTAACGTTGTGCTTGTACTTCGTCAAGTACTTTTCTATTTTTATATCTGAAAGCCATATCCTATAACGGTGTTTACGTTTTTGTTCAAGAACCTGTGTTTAATACTGTCTTTCCCAGATGTTTGGAAACAATATAATACAACTTTTACTCCAAATTTTTAAAGTAAAACAATTTAATGTACATTCAATTTTAATAAAAGCTTATAAGATATTCTTTGCCTTGTTTAAAATTATAGTTTTCATTAATTTGCTGTTATGTTACTGTAATCTGGATATTTTTTATATTAAAGACTTGAAAATGACAAGGATTTTTATATAAAAAGGAAACTGGTAGACAATAGGACAATGAAAAAGTCTACAACGGAGAAGACTAGTTGTAAGCGGAGGTATGAACGTTTCCTATAGGTATACGTTTTACACGAAAATAAAGAAAAGCAAGGAACAAGAAAGCCTTCCAGAGATAATAGCCAGAATTTTGCAGCGTCTTTTGTCCAGTATCTTTTATAAGTTAAATTTTTATCCAACATCCGGTCTATTATATCCAGTCATCCAACAACTAAGTAGAATATTTATATATGTTCATAACTTTTACTACAGTAATAGAATAGTAAATAGAACGAAATCTGATCCTGAATTTTTTGAAGTATAAACCAGAAAAACCAAATCATAAAATTTACCTTATTTTAGGAATTGAAGATTTATCTGTATTTTGTAATTTGTGAGAGGTCGTACTAGGCGTATTAGTTCGAAAAGGACCAAAGTTTTGTAGTAAACCCCAACGACAAATTTCGGTGTGACACACTTAAATTATTAGCGAACCGACCCTAACTCAAATAAAGTTGAATTTATATAGGTACAGGTATCTGCTCACGACTCGCCCATTTCATTATAAGGGTTAGAATTAGTTCTGTTTTTGTCGTTCTCGAGATTATAACCAAGTCCATGTCCAGTTGGGACTATATAATATCCATCTTACTATTACCGAAATGTATTTAAATCAATGTAAAAGGTAAAACGTACCCTTTGTTCTCTTAAAACAGAATAAATAGACCGACATTTCTATGAAAATACTCGAATTTACGATCAAGATGGGAATTTGATGACGGCGTATGTTATTATCACTGTCGAGATTATCCATGTTATTTTTTTCAGTTTTATCTGTCTGTATCATCTTCTAAAAATATTCTGTAGTTGTGGTGGGATATTTGCATTAATGTCTTGTTATTTGCATAATACTAGAATAGGGTAAAGTGGATATTCGTGTAAAAAACGGTAACATTGTGTTGGTTTGTGTGGAATATCTCTTCAAGCCTTTTCTCCACATTGTTCAATACAGATTCAAATTCTAATTGCCACCGCTTGTCGCCCTGGTCACATCTCTATTCTTCTTCTTTTAATAATTGGATACAATAAAATATCGAATTCCGCCCTGTCAAGATCATCGGCTTAATCTTGTACGTTGCATTAGTATCAGATAACTGGAACGTCTAATCAATCCCAATTATTTGTGACTTACACGTATTGTGTTTCCAATAATCCGGACCTAGGATCTAGTTGGATGTCCCTTGAGTCGTGACCTCCACTGCACACACAAACACAAGTGTATACAAACCAACAGGTACCAATAGCACAATTCCAAAGGACTTCAGTAAACCCAATAAACAGGACAACATCAGGAATTTGATCTACAATTCTGGGACTCACAAAGAATTTGTTAGATGACCTGATTGAAGCGACATATTCACACGAATTTTCTCCACACTCTACATATATGAAATATTTTACAATTTAACTATCGACATGTTGAAAAAAGTCTTCATTGTCGTGCAACTTTGTATTTCGTCTGTAGATCCTAGTTAAAATGGCATGAAAATGTCATCAGACATTTCTCTTTCTAAACTATTTCATAGAATTGAACAAACGCCAAACAGAAATGCAATCGGAAATGTGATTTCGTCGCGTTTATCCTTTGCAATTCGTTTTCCTTCCTAGATGAAATATAAAGAAAAATATGGGGTGATAAAACTGGGCGAAATGTGTTGGAAAGACAAATTCTCTTGATGACATTTCCATCTGTACGACTCCTTTGAACACTAACACTGAATGATGGCGGTTCGCATGCATCATCGGACATAAGTCTAGTTCCTATACTACAACCACATGTTACCCATTGAATCCTAAATTTGACTAAGAACGATAATCACTACCGATAGGCCTTCAAACCAGAGAATACTAACAGGCAGCAGAGGTATAAAATTGCCTGAAAAAAATAATTACAAGCACAAAAGCGTTCTTTTACTGAATAACATTAGTGAATTGATCTTGGTTGTTGTAGTACCTCATATTTGTGAAAATTCCTCCCTTTTTATTGTAATGAGTCGCTAGTTGCACGCAAATCCGTCAATATACTGAATACATAGCGTGTTACAATAATATTGAATCAATAAAATCATCGTAATGGAAATGCAAGAGCTTTCTACATAATGATACACTTAGAATAGATCTATAGGATTGGAAAGGATATGTTAATGTGAAATATTTGTAGTGATTTCAGAAATAAATGTATATAGTAAACATCTGGTTGATATCTGCAACAGTTGGCTAGTTTGGAGTTGTATGGCAAATAACATAGAGAACATCGGCAACAGCCACAGATTGCCTCCACAATGATTCTCGAACAGAATCGAAGAGGTCATTATACTGAAATTCAAACAACACCACGCTTCTCTATGTTGTAGTTTCATTATTAAATAATTTTCGAATTAATCATACGATTTTATTAGTTATTCAAGTCACCATTTTTCAAAATATGTGACAGTTGATATACAAACCAGCTAACTATTAATTTCATAATTTAGATCTTCCTTACTTCATGAATCACTAGGGGAGAATAGAATATGCAATGAGTATGTAAATTTTGTTCATAAAAAGACTAGAGAACGACACCGTTAGAGTTTCTTCCTGATTTTAAGGATGGCCCTTTGTTGCTTTATGAAAGGCCCAAACAAAATGTGCACAAAATAGAATTGAGAAAGCTCGAAATACTAGCATACACATGTAGAGTAATGGAATGGGAAAGAGAGAGAAACAAAAAAAAATATACACTGAAAATTCGACGGCAAAGATAAAGCTCAAAAAAAAAGAGATACCAAAGACGCAAGATTTTCATTTTCATTAGAATTAACAGCAAGAGAAATGTCTGTTTATGTTAAAAGTGTTTTCGTAATTGCTCTTGCCTTTTAGAGAATTAATGACACTTTTTAATTAATTCACAAGCTGAGCGGACGAGTCTATATACGAATAAATATTAATTTTAGAAAAAGAAACAGTTTTTTCAGTGTGAACGATGGAATTCAACTAAAATATACAGAGAGAATTGTGGAAACAATCAAGTGCTGTACTTCAGGTCATAGACTTACCAAGGCGGGATAAGTAAACAAGCTAACTGCTAACTAGGGAAGTTTGAAAGTTATTGAATGGATCCTGGAATGGCCATCCTTGTTAGCCAGCAAAACTGGTCTCTCCCTATGTTTCTGCCCAGCCCATATACCAACAACATTGTGAATTCGCTTGGATATTCGTAAATCAAAGCATTCTACAGTTACAATGGTGGATTTAATTGTTACAAATGGAATTCCATTTAATACTTGTTTTATTAATATTGTAATAATACGAAATTTGCTTACTATATGGCCGCTTTCGGATAATGTCTACAATTTTGGTTTTATATTAAATTACAAATGTTGGAAGGTTTTTAGAAAATCCTACAAATCGAAAAGTTTGTTCCAACATTCTTGCTGGATTTTAAAAGCAATTAATGCAAGTGTTCCAGACAGAGTTGAATTATATACATTTAAATAATAAATCTATTTTAATTGAGATATCGTTTCAAAATCTAGTTTCATGTATAATCAAGACGTTTTCCTTCCGGAATAATTGAATTTTCACGCTCATTTCGCTGCAACACCACCACTTTTCGATGATGGAAGTTTATATGTAACGAATTTGTTGAAATACGATTTGTGTTATTTGCGGTGATAACATATCAGAACTTATTATGGAGTGGTTTTAATTGTTGGCAGATTATCGTAGGACTCTTCTGACAGTCTATGTACAAATCGTTCGTCGAGATTTAGAGACAATTATGTGCTGGTGAGGATTTGGCAATTTCGACGGCACGGTGGTTAAACCGTTTGGGATTAGTTTGCCATCATGATGGGTCTGTCGGGCCTGAATCGACATTTCTGAAGACTTGAAGAATTACGTTCTGATGGAGTGTAAATGGTGGCACGTTAGTTGCCATGGTAGTGATAGTGAAGGAGTACATCGGAACAGTGTACGGTGTTTAGTCATTTGTTGTGACGGCAAAGACAATGAGATAATGAAGCCGCGAGACAGGGAGGGCCGTATTAATCCGTCGTGTAAGCTGTGTTCGGGCAGAGGAAGTGCGCGTTTCTCTTCGAACAATAGAATTATGTGAACTGACGTAACGCAGGAATATAAAGGACGAGTAATTTGGCGAAGCTCGTTATCATTGAATCTCTTTGAACCGGAGCAGATCCTTTGTATCCATACGTCTCTTCCATCGTCATGTATGACTGAAAGTTGTATGATGAACAGCTCCCTGAAAGCAATCTGATAACAGCCTAATCGTTTGTTTTCAAGTGGGTGAGAATAATTCATAATTAGCACCCTCTTGCCAACTTAATGAATGTTAAATTAAAAGTGCCATTGATTTCGGTTCCCACGTTCATCTGCTATTCATTCTTGAGTACTTTGCTTCATTTGTTTGTCTCATGCCTTATTCACGATATCTATAACTAGGTGTTGATAAATTATGGAAGGGCAAATGGAAGTTCGCATCCATTACGCTTTGCACACTCGACGCTGCTACTAGAGCGTCGTCGTCTATGCCGCCACCACCTCTCATAATTCTAATTGGTTCTTTTAAGGAAGCATCGTCGATAGAGGTTTGTATTCGGTTGCATTCAGGTCTCCTTTTCAGCCTTTTCATTATTTAAACGAATCTGAAAGGCCTTTTACTCAACATACAAAAGATCAAAACAGATCAGAAATACATCGGAAACTCCTCTCGCTTTTATTTTAATTAAATATTGAAAAGACTAGGTGGACTGCTGCTCCACATACAAGTCAATTATTGTTAATCTTTAATAGACGAAATGGATAAGCTTCTATTCAAAAAAGTGAAGAAAAGGTCAAAGATGCAGGGCTTTAAAGAACGAGATTCTTTTCTGTAAGCAAATATACGGATCTGTACGACTACTGTACAAACATTCAATTTAAAATTGAAATTATTGCTAAACATCAATATCACCATTATTTGGCGAAACCTATTAGTTTGTTTGAACAATCTTGTACTTGTTTTGTTAACAGTAACACTTGGATTTTTTATAAAGAATACGTTTGTTTTGTAGTTTGTTTCATTTCAGTTTGATTTTATTTTGCAGAGTGAAAATATGAACCTAGCTAGCATAGAAATGGAAGATACAATTTGAGAAATGGAATTTTCGCAAACATTGCTTGTATACTTATAAAAAGAGCTCGTCAGCAAAAGTTAGCGATATTTATTTGTCTAATATCCTCATAGATCCTGTGGGAAATCAGTTTGCCGGTCTGCGAATCATCCGAGAATAAATGTATCCCAATCTAGAGTTTGCGCATTTCTCACTCAATTAAACCTTATCAGTATTGCCAACGATTTACTTTTAATTATCAGCTAATTGCCTCTGACGACATGCCCTTCCAGTTTCATGAAAAATTGATGTTAGCATATAGCCTGTCAGAATGTGTCGGTCCAATTAACAACAACTCTGATATCATCTTGCCAATTTTTCCTCTTTTTTTTCTTAATTGATAACAGCGCAAGTGTTGATATTCTAAATCCTGTCAACGGTGTAAATTAAATCTCCATTTCAACGTAATTAATGGACTAACGATTTAAGAAATCAATGGCGCAGAAATCGTGAAAGTTAATTTAATTCAAATAAATAAATTGGTATGGCGGTGTTTGTGTGGATTCTGCAAAATATCTATTTGAGGAGCGCTACCAACAGCAAAACGGAATAGCCGCCGCCGCCAACCGACAGTATAATTAGTCTGTTTTAATTGCATACTCGGCAACTTCTGAATCTCCTCTCTTCCCAGCAACACACAAAAGCGAACAAAAAATTCGTCATAAAACACTCTAGAGAATTTTAGTTTACCAAATAACTGATGATGTATTAGTGCTTCAGACCAACAGTGCACGTCCGTTTACAAATTAAAATTGCGGTTTGCACAAGAATCTTTTTGATGTATTTGGAATTATTTGGCTTTTTTTTATTACACGTCACTATTTATTTGGAAAATTAGTAAAAACAATCAAATCCAATAAGAACAGCTTTAATAAATGTTTTTACCTTAACAACACAGTATGTGTGTAGGTATATTTGAGGGGGAGGCGGTGATCCATTGCCGCCTTCTATCCTAAATACCCTAAAACGAACA
>JAZBHA010000003.1:285862-298428 GCA_037464855.1 Iselma pallidipennis
GTGCCACCAATATTGATTCCAGTCATTTCGGTTGGTTCACTAGTGGCTAGGATAGTGAAGAGGAAAAGGGGCAGTATATAGCAAGTACGACCTCGAGAAAAGTAGATGATGTTCTTTATCGCTCTCCAGTGATGGTTGGGAGATAACCCATTCGGAATGTCACTAGGGAAAATTGTCTGTATGTGTGCAATACAATCACAGCCACTGTTGGATTTGAAATTCATCTTAATACGGTCGTAAAGGCGGATAGTATAGTGACGAGGTGGTAGCTAGAACAATAATAAGACGGCGCATGTGGAGATAACGATAGTGCTGAGAAGGTGGGCGTTAAAGTGCATCCTCGAACAAGTGCCGCATGCAGTGAAAATCGATCTGATATACCCACTTGAGATTATTTATGTGAAATATCTTATTGTAGTCGTGAAATTACTAAAACTCTATTGAAAATCAACAAACACGTACAAAAGGTCATGTAAAACATTATTATATATTTTCAGATACATTTATTTCGTAAAAATAACTCTATCCAAAGGTCGTTAGGTGATCGATCATACTAGAAAGTCTGGCACCTCCTCTTCACTAAAGACAGCAAGAAAAAGGAGCGGAAGTAAGTACAACGAACGTCAGATATTGGGCTCGTATTTTACAATTTGACATGCGTCAATATCGGCCAGGAAGACACCTAAAGTGAACGTGTTAGATTTTTACAAAGCCGATCACACAGTATGAAGGATCCTGCCTGGACATACCAAGGATTAGGAGCATTTGATTTACGATCAGTACTCTCACTGACAGCACAAATAGCTCAGAAACAACATCCAAAAACTGACGCTGCTAGTCGATATTTATTTAATCATTTAGCCGATTGCTCTTATCATTTTCTTGTAAGCAGAAAATTGTTTGATAAAATCGACTGAAAATCAAGATGATTTGCTGGAAAATTCGTAACTAGATCGTTGTTCCGCTTGTTACGTCATCACTACATACGAAAACTAGGTTAAATAAATTTACTTTGGAAACGTGTGTGCATTAAAACTCTTTTAAATTGGAACGGACGATGGCAGGTTTAGATATGTTTGCGTTCGCAAAATCGTTCCCAATGGAAAAGACACGGTTCTTGTAAAAAGCCATTTTTAATGCCCCCTTCCTACCCATTTACTGAGAGGTATACTATTGACATGTGAGTGAAGAGTAAGCTACTTGAAAATCTATCCATATGTATGTCATCGTACTGGCAATCGTATGATAGCACCCGCATTACATTAGAGTGGTAGAATCTCTGATTCTAATATACCCACACGATTCGTAAGCTGATTAACCGGTAGTAGTCTCATTAAAAGCGTTTTAGATTCACAGGGCTCTACTACACCTGATCGAAATCTGATAGTCGTATCTTAAATATTCCTGAAAAATGTGATCGATTTTAGCAAAGACAATTTATGCTACCGTAGTCGGGGGCATAATTGATTCATAATATTTAGTAATAACTAAATATATATTATATGTGTAGAGTTTCGGGTGAAGTTTGAAATAATTGATCCAATCAAGCTGTCGCTGCAGATGTAGCTTTATTCATCGGTGATGCTATAACAACTGTATAACATTATGTTCGATCAAAGGCACGTTCACGAATATCACCTGAGGGTACATCATCAACTCCAAGATTCGCTTACTGAAAACCAGAAAGCCCGGGGTCGTTGTCGATTCAATGAAATCTTCTAAATGAAAATGTCAAACAAAAATTAGTAAATGAAAGAAATTTGATTACAATCTTAGAAGTAGTTGCTGAATTCACAACTACTCTAGACCATGTTCATATGTGGAAACGGTATAATCGACCACTGATTAGTCCTTGTCAATACAAACACAATTACCACGTTATGAATATATAGATTGGTACACAGCTCAGCTTTTATAATGAATATTGCAACTGCTGAAGTAATCACAGTTACAGTTACAAAATGACAGTGAAATCCATTAATCCTGCATGTAATATTCGCTTATAATTTATTGTAATTTAACAATATCAGTTATAACATAGTTAAGTGAATTAAATTTGTTGAATGTGAACAACAATTGAATTCAAGCTACTAGATAAGATAATTGTTAGTTTACGTGTCAAATTCTCATGTTTTATTTGGTAAATTTTATATGTATCAGGAACATTTCCGTTTTCCATAAAGCAGATCATTATGAAATATACCTATGTTCAAAATAAAACTGTGAGTGTTTTGTTTTTATAATATACTATAATATAATATACAACCCTCAGTTTTGAATTGAAATTCCACTTTCAATTTGATACCATCAAAGTAAGTTATTCACGAAAGAGTCTTATATGAACGGAAATAAAGACAACAATATTCATCCGGAAATATTAACCATTCATCTTGAATTATACAAAGTTTCTTCAGCCTTCCTTTCTGTTTAAACCCACTCACACAAAAGGTAAAAATCAACCAGAAGTTCATGTGTACAGTTATGGATGAAGGGATTTTTTTTTGAAAAGTGTATAGATAATAAATAAATTCATAGAATAAGTATGTAGACGGAAATGTCGCCCGGCGCATCCGCCATAATCCATTTAACAATTTTAAAAGCTTTTAAATTGTTCTTTCGCACGTTATAACAATTATTTTATTTAATTCTCAAAAGTTGTAATTATTTTGTTGAAAAGTACTTTAAAGTCTTTCTTGTCATGCATACAACTAACAATAATAGTAAATGTTAGTAAGTTACCGTTACTATTTCCACTGTAGGTATTCCCGTTTGTATCACATTCTAGAATTGTTAAAACAGAAGCAACTTTAACACACAATAACAATATATTTATGTATATTTTAAATGAAACGTGTCGACAGATGATGGTATCTCGTACAAGAAAGAGTGGAACTGGAATTAACGTTATAAACGTAAATGTTTAATCCACCACAACTGTACACCTGGTTAGTATGGATTGTAGTAGAATTTACCGTAGTCTAGGGGGTAGTTTAAATGACATATAAAATAACGTTTCTACTATTAAAAGCAACCACCTACAATCCAACAACGTTGCACGTTAAGTTGGTTTACATTACGGCATTTTGCGTGCGTGTACGTGTGAACACATCCATATTTTACTACAGAACTAATTTATTTTAGTGAATGTTCTACTTACGGTCTCATTATATCCATCCACCATTACGTTTTCTTTAATTAACTGCTTGTTTAATATACATGACTTCTAAAGCATTATACGTATTCGACTTTGTATTATATATTCGTTTTTCCTAATGAACTAACTGAGCCGTATCTAGATTTCTGTCTTTGAGATTTCTAATTAAATCTGTTTCACCCGTCTATATTTATTTAAAACATATTAATATAATATTCTGAATATAGTTAACACTCTTCGATTTTTTTCCGGCTTTATTCTTTTGTGAATTACATAAAGACTATATACTCGTAACATCTGGCAATAATTGCTGTAGGTGGGTTCTCTGAGGCTTGGTGGAATTGCGTGTTTCATCTCAGTGGTTGTCCATAAACAACTGTACCATTTCGGGTAGCATAGTAACTTGGCTATAAAGCGGTTGAATTCAGATAGCTTAATTCGCGATAAATTTTTGTCTATTGCCCAATATATCTTCCAAGTAAATTCATATAATACTCGAAATGTACCTACATTTGCCAAGTCGAATTATTTCTATTTCTGTTTTATAATTTTTCAGTTTTATGAGGAATAATAGCAAGTAATCGGGCCAAGGAGGTATAATTGATTTCGACTTTCATATATATAGAAACGGATTAAAAAATATTTTTAGGCAACTGTGTGCCAACAACGTTTCTATTCAATTAATTAATGTGAAATACTTTTTTCATTTTATTTTATTTACCCTTCTAACTGTGCCTGTTTTTTGTAGGGCGCCTTTGAAAAAGTCCGTAAATTTCAATTAATTAACCTGATTGTAGCAGTATTCCAGCAACTTAAAGGGCTAAATTTGTACAGAAAACTCTAAAATAAAATAAAAACGAATCTAATAAGATATACCTACAGATTATTATTTGTCAGCGAAAGAGAGCACCAGTTATAAATACGGAAAATTCAATATGCAATCGACTCAATAGAACTGCTTTCATAAAACCACAGTAAATTGCTCCCAACTGTAAGCTACTAAATTGGAAAATTATGTGGAACTGGCTAAATGCAGGATGATTATTTTTAATAAATAATATTAATTTGCTAAGCGCCGGCTTTATAATATGTTGCCGTGAGTGAGATACATAAATAAACGAGAGAGATTTTCCTTCTAATGAGAATTAATGTAAACGGATTTTAAAAAGTGAAAATAAAAAGAATACGTTTCTTTTTCCCTTTGATAATTAATTTGTTGATCAACTAGTAACCTAGGCCATATAATTAGACACTTTCGATTCATCAGTTAGAACAACTTTTCTGTCTAATAGTAAATCAAAAAGTAAATACATGAATTTCCAGTAGAGAAACTATACGAATCGCAGCTAGTTTTGCTAATTACAATCAGTTCTATTTACGTTTCGGTTGAGAAGATGTGGATTTTTAACCGCATGGTGACTAGAGAAACATACATTGAGAGTCTTATTTGTGCAAAATTTTCACTATGTATAGTTCGGTTTACTAGTTCGGCCGTACTGTATTCACGGATTTACCTTGATGTGTGTTCGCCTAAGTGGCCATGCAAGCGTTTCCGAGTCGCTTAGCGGGCACGATTATGTGCGCTTAGTGACTGCCATGAATCATCCCCTTGCTGAGGTCTTTACTCGGCCGACTTTGGCCCGAGCCCAAATTCAGCCTTGTCTAGATTCTGTGTCAGGAATTAGTGGTCGCTTACTGCCAAACTACATTCTCATTAACGATTTTACCTTCACCCTTTGAACATCTCCATTAATGCAATGGAATAGTGCTAACTGAGGGAAACAAAGATTAGACGAAAAGACGAGTAAAAACGAAAGAGATAAATATTTAACTTTTATTTGAAGCGAATCGATGGAAGAGGATGTAACCCTATTTTCTATTTTTGTATTGGTAATTCATTCGTGCGCCAAGCGATTCCCGAGGGCCAACTTTACTCTAATATGATGTGCGGATATTTATTTATCGAAAACGCCATCTCAATTTCCATAAAGTTGGATGAAATCGTGAATCAATCTGGGAAATATTTTGTACAGACGTAGTCTTGATAAGGCTAAAATATTTTCAATATTTATAACATATATTGAGAAAAGTAATACACAGAAAAGTTCAATTAAATAACGGACACGTCTCTGGCTCTGGTTATGTCTCCTTCTCGTACATTATAAAGTAAAAATATACCTAAGGGTAATGATTAAATCTTTGTGGGGACCGAAAGAGAAACCAATCCAAAACGTGAGCTGGTAACGTGAAAAGTCGATAGAGAGCTTGTATTGATGGGTTATTTCCGTGTCACAACGCCACTACGTGACCCGCCATATGGATAACTAAAGATGAAGCTATGAAACTAGAAAAAAGAAACAAAATAAAAACATACACTTACTGTGACATACATATAACTACGATTTAATGAATTTCTTATTATTCATTTCGTTTAGAATCGCATTTAAAATATTGCCTTGTCTACAGCAAATTGACGTTGTGGGTGGATCCCAGAGTCTCGCAGTTCTAGATCTTAGATTATAAATCAGCCCGCAACGAGCCATTAGAAAAGTTGGGAGCAGCTCTGAAACTAATTTCGCCTTTCGATATCCATTAAGACATCAACATGTGAAGGTGGAAATGTAAGTGGAGAGATTCGAAACGTTAAAGGAGAGAAGTAAAAGAGAGGAAACTGATGGTGGTGGTGGTGGTGGTGGTGGTGGTTTGGCACACAGGGAGTAAGAGAAATGTGCCGATTGCACAAGTGCCAACTTCTCGAATAATAGTTTGTCTTTGTGAGACGACAAGACGTGCGATGTACGACGTGGAAAGCCTAATTACAGTCTTCATTGTCATTACTATCCACCGTCTGCTTCTTCCACGAAAATTACCAAAACTGACGTCTGTCACTGGCAAAGCTTAATCACCGCCAGCTCGACCTGTCTCTAATCGCTAATCCTCACTGGACTTGCTTGCCGGTTTCTTTCAACCGAATACTACACTTGACATGTGTCGACGAATATCTCATTTTCAAACTGGCCTGGTTAGCTCACACGCTCTACGGCCAGACCGGAAACCTTACTACAATGGGAAATCTCGAACGATGACAGTTATTTATCTACAGCGGTAAGAACATGTCCAATTCACCTACCAGACATCCTGTACGAATGATGAGGCGGTGTTCTAGTCTCTTGTCATTCTAAAATGCAAAATACTGCAACCGTAAGAGAAAATACGCCGCAAATATTGTAGAAACATGTAGAATTGTTGCTCTATTCAAAATCAACAAAATATGTACCTACATTATTAATGTTCCATGGACTACAATAAAATATTGGTAGAAAGCAGGTACCTACTTTTTCAATTTAAAGTGAAATATTTTCATATTTTTCGTGAACATGATGATACAAATATAATAATTTAGAATTTACCACCGCGAGTAACATTGGAAAAAAATATGCTGTTAATAGCGGAGATCATATTGCATTAAATTAACAACCCGATCGGATCAATTTTCGTGAAATTTTCCATAAAAATATGAGGGAAAGATTTAAAATTTATTCATGGTATTTGAGCAAAACACTGAACAAAATAGTAGTAAATATGAATATTTCTCGTGGACATTTCCTTTTTTGTTGTTGAACAAATAGAGAGAGGCAAAATCGAAACAATCATCGAGAAGGTGGGTTATGTCTATGTATATGTATGTGTTTTGTATACCTTTATACATATCTATAGATATGATATAGCTAGAAAGCATATAACTTTAGAACTTTTATATAAAGGAAAAGATTTGCTAGCTCAACACAGTTCAAAACAAATCGTTGAAAGTTTTGCACAAACAAAACCGTTGAATCGAAAATATCTACTACCAATCTACCAAAGTATTATAGTTCTCAATAAAAAGCTCTAACTTTTTGAATAATACGATTATTGAAGCTGTAGTAGTTTTCACCGTGCAAACAACAAAAACAACCACAATAAAGCACACCAATATCTAGAAATATTATCTTCTTTTCATTGGAAAAATGTCAATTTTGTAAAATGTCCAATAAGATTGATTTAATTTTTTTGTGTGTTTAACAATAAAGCAGTCGATTAACAAAACGTATTTAAAAGTCTATAGTTGTCGGATTCATCTATCTTATCTGGAAAAGTTTCGGTCTTTCCGTTAAAAATAAGAAAGAAAGAGGAGATTACACTCTAGGGGCATTTGCTGATGATCCAAGTCCGACTAATACGACTTTTTGTTTTATTGTTTTCTATGCTTTTTTTCCTGTAGCTAGTCTGTTTTTTTTTGTTGGGTCCGTGTGCGGTGGACATGATGGAAAGAAGTCAATAAATTGTCTCTTTGTCGTTGATGAGGAGGAACTCATCAAGTGGCCAATTTTGTCAGGACGAGCGGGATTGGAATGATAATTGAAACTATTTGAGATGACTATCTAGAAATTTTCTAATAATAGAAACTTTTTCAACGTTAGAAGAATATATTTAATATTCGTTCGTTGTGATCAAATAAATTATAATAAATGGAAGATTATTTTTCTACACCATCATTCTGTTTGTTTTTTCTGTCTAGTATTCGATCTGAATTATTTACAATGTGATGATAAATTAATGTCATCCGTGACAATCAAAAATAACTCTGTATATAAGGACATGGGGAGAAAAACAAGAATGGAACAAAATATCAATTTCAATAAGGAACGAGAATTGACAGATATAATGGATTTTGTAATGAATCATCTATCCATCCAACGAATCCAACAAACCAACGAAACCATCTAACGTAAATGCCGTTGCTTAGATTGATGTGTCTTGTGCTCCGTCGGCGATTTATCATTAGATTTCATTAGTATTATCAATCTGTACTAGTGATAATACTAAACGCATCCTCTATCTTCCTCATTCACTCGTACTTTAGCAAGTGTGTGAAAATCAAAGGTCCATTAAAACACTGCCGAAGGATGGACTTTAATTAACCCGTCGCAACCTGTGATCGTTAGGATATGTGTGCGGATATATGGGGAGGGTATCCATCCGTTCAAAACTGAAATCAGCACTTTTCACATACACAGAAATTTTCAGAGGTCTAGGGGTGCTACGTACGCAAATTCATTGTTTGTGTGTCTAAATATTTTTTTCTTTTTCAGGTAATCTGCCGGTTTTTTTTTCAGTTTCATTTTGTTTACTTTTTTTTCGAGAGAGACAATTTAAACTCTCAACGACAGCAATTCGACGAATTTCAACATCAGTTAAGGTCCGATTTTTGGCACAAATAAATATTCATGTGTTTACCCATATGTAAAACGGATTGGGGAATTTTAACAGCATGCGAAATTTGCTAGACGTGATCGACATGAAGAGTGGACGAAAATCTACGTATAGTGCTTCTGAGAGTTACATTAAATATCTTTATGATGTCTATTTTTCTTTTCTCTCTCTCTTTCTCTAAACATAAATTTTTCTCGTTATAGACTAGTTTTCAAAAAATATCCTTTCAAATTCTTTTAATCAAATAACTGTAACGACAGTTTTATAACTTTACTTTATTTAAAAGTTTTTATTGGAGTAGAAACTTTTTTATTGCAATCAATTGGTCTAGGAATACCGATTAGATTTCTTTTCAAAGGATTCGCGTGGCGCACATTTTAAACGCATTTACAAACAAATATGGACACAGGAATCATTGAATAACCATTATAATGAAGAATATCCATTTTCAAATTGTTTCTTATGAAGTGATATTTATTATAGCAATAAATTTTATAAAAATAAAGCTCTAGATGCACAGAAAATGAATTACTTCCTTCTAGAATGATGAAAATCTATGGATATAAAATCTATTTCCAACAGGAAGATAAGTGATAATTGAAGAAATGATCAAATAAACTCCAGCAATTACATGTTTAGTTTGATAAAATTTGTACACTAATAGGGGTTTTTTTCCACAGATTCTTTGACAATTGTAGAAACACCATTCAACTGTAGAAAGAATTCAATTCTAAATATTTATTCCTTTAAAAATTGAATTGGATATTATTTTAATATCAAGTGAAGAATTTAATTTCACAAAAACCTATTTATATCGTGAATAGTTTTTCAATATAAATTGTTATGTTGTTGTTATTGTTGTTATAGTCACATCCTAACTTTGTAGCGACAGTAAACACGCATCCATTGATCCAAACATGTACCACACATACACACGCACACGTATGTACAAACACATACAGCTATCAGCAATCAGAGTATTACCTGCTGCGTAATCCCGAGCACGTGCCGCTTTTCCGTACCATTTGGCGGCGGTGGCATCGGCGACGACGATGCCATAGTCTACATTACGATGCGAACAGCATCGTGCTACATGCCATTTGAATATATCAATTAGGACCCTACTGCTATACCACCGCCTCTGCATTACCACCACCACTATCACACCCCTGTAATTCACTTATATACGTTGTGCTACACACATGTCTTGACGAATCTTGTCTGACATTGTATAGTAGTAGAAGATAGAATTTACCATCATCCACTAGTGTTGCTGTTTGCTACACCTACTTTCCTGTATACACCACTAATGCTTCATCCTGCTAGCTACTCTCAGTCAGAGAAATGGATTTCAATAATCCTCCAAATTACTACACGTTCAATTCGACATCGACAGTTCGCACTTCTCTCTTTGATATCGCTATTACCATCCAAATTAATTCCGAGAAATTGCGTTCTAGAGACGGGTAGAACCTGACGTGATAGTGAATGGTTACATGTAGACGAAAATTTGGAGCAAAGACAAATGAAACGATTCTCAAATAAAATTACATGGGATTCTTCTATAATTTCGTTGAAGGACAATAGAAAAAAAATTCAAAATAACTAATAATAGAAAGAGTTATTATTATCATCCGAAAATGATCAGTAATGTAATTCAGTTTTAATGTTATTTTGAATTATTCATAGCAGTGATGTGAAACGTACGAGTTCAATAATTTATGTTTTGTAATAACTTAACATTAAATAGATAATCATAGGAATTGATATTACAGAATATACTTGTGTAATTATATCTGATAACAATTCCGAACATGGTTTTTCCCTGACTGATATTGATTCATAATATTGACAACTATGAAACATCCTATTACTGCAAGAGGTAAATATTAGCAACGAAATGGGACATATTCTAACAATAAGATAACAATAATACCAATATTTTAGACAAAACGAGCTTGTTAAAGTACTAGAAGGTATATATCGTTGCCAACTGCAATTCGTAAGATTGCAAAAGCATGAGACAGTTATATAAAGAGCTTATTTGTCGTATCAATTCAACGAGGGTAGATTGGTACGAAGCCAACCAAGAGGCAACAATAATAACAACAACATACGTCCAAATTACTACTGTCTGCAATAAAAACTTTGCATAACAATAACAAAAAAAGAAAAAACGATATAATTCTTAAAAGTTTAGAACTCGAGCTTCACATACGTGAAATATATATAACAAAACAATTCACGAGAATATCATAATATGGTTGAAAAATATGACTACAATTTTAACATCCCCCTTATCTCCCTCCACCATACCAATGGATTCTTGTCGACAACAACACAGTCATAAATGAAATCGCAATGTCTGTCTGTCCTATGTTGAATGCTGTCGTCATGATCAACAAAAGACTGCCTGCCTAATAAAAACGATTCGTTGTTGCGACCGGGAATCAAAAGAATGAAGGAGAGAGGGTGCAAACTCTCACACCTCCTAAAAAATTTAATACTGTTCTTTTACTTATGTATTCAAGATGATTTCCCTGGGTTTCTTCGTCTATTCCTCCACCATTTTCTTCGTCTGCTTCGCCGTCGTCATCGTCATCGTTGCCGTCTTCCGTCTTGTTGTTGCCTATCTATTTTGCGTCTTTTATTTTGGGTAAGGCGGAAAGGAATGGCAATAAAAAAGTATACGGTATCTTTGCCGTCAAATTCTCTACAAGAAAAGATGTTTTATTATCGTTTGTATCGCGATGAGCTTTTATTTGAGACGAATTTTTATTTTAAACAATTGTTGTAAGTATAGAATGTAAAAATATGGATGTTACAGAATCGATATAGTCGTAATAAATTTTATTAATAATTTGATTTTTCCTTTAAAATAGGCGACGTATGTTTGTCATTATTATATCTAATATAGTATTAAATAGCAAGTAGTTCAGTAACGATGTACACAAGTAAAATAGAATTATATCACTTGATTATCACTTGACGGATCAGTCAAAGTTTGAAAATCTATCGAAAAATGTTAACAACTTGAAGAACCATAATTGACAGGAATTCTTTATTTCTATAATATTCCTTTGTATTTCCTAAACTCTAGTAATTAGAAATAACTAACAGGTAAATTGAAATTAATTAATAATTACTATTCAAATATTTACAAATAAACAAACAGCGAAGAGAAAATTAATTGAAAATCAGTACGAGGCAATTGTAATTATTGGGAATTTCAATAGCTCTATTTATTAAGAAAACCACAACAGTTCATATTGATAGAAACACAATTTACCTCATCATTAGTTCGTACTTACAATATATTGGTGGGACTAAAATTTGTCTTCAATTAATATTATGACCGAATTTAATGATTTCATTTATAATTAATAAATTGTTATAAATATTGGGTAGATATTTAAAATAAAATAGATTTATAATCGATTGAACGTAAATATTTAAATCTGTTATTCAAATTTTCAGAATTCATGATGAATATACAACACACCTGTACGGATATTGATTATTTTTTTTATATAAGCAAAATAACAATGAAAGAAAACGACAGTTTATTGAAATTCTAACAATCTCTGGAAATCCTATCGAATCATGAGAACGTTACATTTAATTAAAATTAAACTTAAAAAGAAAGATTTTTTTGAAGACTTTTACAGTAATGTGAAGCCCCATTTTCGAGTATATTGTTAATAATACACCAACAAAAAAAAATACAGGAAGATAATACAAGCATTGGACAATAGCTCACAGACACGTCTCTTTCAAATCCTGTTTTATTACATATTGCCGTCATTTTAGATCGTATTGAAAAAACCCAATTATTAGAGTATACATGTACAACAATTGTCAATATTTGTTGTTCATTGATGTTATATTTGAAATTAATTACTAATATTTACCTGCAAATATAAAGAACATCTTTTGGTGTAATAACAATATCTAAAGACGTTAATACAATCATTAACCGTCTGAGACACCGGTGGCGAGCTGTGCTGGGCCATTGTCACTGTTAAAACAGTATTCACAAGGAGGATTTATCCGGAAGGAAAAGGACGTCGCGTCCTTAATACAACTCGATTACCATATTTCGCCCATAACTGAACTTGGAGTCAAAGAGAGAGAGAGAGAGAGAGAGAGAGAGAGAGAG
>JAZBHA010000003.1:306925-343508 GCA_037464855.1 Iselma pallidipennis
AAACAAACCAGCAAGACGGTATAATGTGGGCAAATTCGCAGCTTGGAATATTGCTGTGCCAACACTATTGAATATTAATAAGTGTTGCATGCGGTTGTTTTCAACTTCACGTACGAGACACACCTTCCTGCTAGCTTCCTGTTATCTTGTGTCACTGATTTATGCCATAAAATTATCTGAAAATGTTTGTATCATTACAGTTATCATAAATTATGGACGAGGTTGGTTTTAATGACGACACATTTTGGTACATGGTTAGATATATTCATGGATATTATTTTCGTTTCCAGTTTCGCAAACATGCGATTCATATAGTTACAAAAGGAAAATCGTACAAAAAAAAAATGGAAATATCAAATTTTCGCAATTTTTTCCTTCAATGTGCTTATATATTTCTAGTCAACAAGGGTAGACGTTTATCACCTTTTCTATTTATGATTAAAGCACATGAATTCACGAAAATTCTATTCATGTTGCCAACAATGTCTAGCTTGACGCTTGAAATAACACACGACAATACCAGAAATACATATACGTAGGTATAGTATGAATACAGACGCATCCTTAATATAACTTTTTCTATAAGTATACGTTCTCAATTTGCTCGTTTATATCGTAAAAAAGAGTAGAAAAGTTTTATGGTCTTGTGGTTTTATAGAGAAGGATGGATCCGGTCTTTAGCTAAAGATATGCTTGTCTCCCGTCTGTGGAACAGCAGCCTAGCGACTATCCAATATTTAATGCGGTGGTCCTAATACGATTATCGCAGCTTTTCCGCTAGTCCACGTGCCCAATGTAATAATACTTAATGATATAAACCTCCAATTTTAATGTCAGACGACAAGCGGGCGCACTAATCTTTTCAAAGCTTGTCTGTGTCCTGAGAATGTTGTTACACTGCTAAATGCCAAGTTAGAAAGAGAATTACCGTTCAAATATTTACCGAGACTTAGCCCAGAGATTTCCTTATCTTCCTTTTAATTCGAGATTAAACACAGCACTAACTCGGATAATTAATTTTCTTCTAATATGTTCTTGGATAGGTACACGATTATCTCTCGGTTTCATTATGTTTTTTTTTTCTATTTAACAAAACACCAACACAAAATTGCTTCTAACAATAAGTTGATGACAGTAAAAAGTAAAAAAGCAAAAATGAACTGGATGTAATGATGAATATGTTCAATTTTTTTTGTTTTTTCTTCTATTCAATTTTTCTGCTATGGTTTCTGGACTAATATAAGGAAGACATACCTACATAATGATGCGAAGCGTTGAGTTTAATCGAAAAATATTTAAATTGGTTTTTGAAAGGACTCGGAACGACTATTTGTGAACAGTTCAAGGCCTTGCAGGATTGGAAGTACGTTAAGTGCATTCATTATTTCTTTAATAAAGCCCACAAAAGAATTTTCCCATTTTTCACAAGAGAGCCCTTATAAAATTCTTAAATAGAGCGAAATCCACTTCTTTGTAAACAGTAGGTATAGACGCTAAAATGCGCATGCTGTGTTATAATGAAATTTACTTCAGCTGCGTCCGTAGTGCCGTTGTCGCCGCTACCGTCTTGAATAATATGCCTATATATCTTATGAGATCTTTACCACCAGATCCAGGAATGTATCGTTAAAATATCTGCTGTCATTTCGATATATTTAGTATATTGAAACGAATTATGGTGGCAACAACCCGCCTTTAGGCTGTCTTATGACCTATTTGCTTGCAGATATGTTATGAGTGGTGTAAAATGTTCTCTAAACGAAAAAAATTAAAAGCTCCATCCGATCATGATTCCAAAATCCATTATATTAATGTATAACATTATTCGATTTTAGCTAAATTGAAATTCTGTAAAATCGGTGTGGAAACTAGCACAAAACAATTTTTCAATTTAATGAAAGATACACTGTAACTGTTGGTTGAAATTTGTAGACCCAATATTAAGGACCATGATCCCGAATCTGTTCGCCAATTCATGCTCACGCTTCCCCGTTCGAAAGTTGTAACTCAAACTCAAATATGTTTCTGATAACCAACGTTGGTGTTTATATTATAAGGTTATTGTTATCTTGTAATTATTTCAGCAACAAAGTTAAGCTACAAATGCAGACAAACAGTGAACACGCACCCTGCACACCTATAGAAATAGTCCGGTCCTAATCGGATTGTGGAGTGAATCATAAATGGAATAGACAAGAAAGTATGACGAGTCATGTACAGACAAGAGAGATCGAATGAGAATGAGGGAATTGGAAATTGTGTGGATAAAAGCTGACAAAAGGAAGGGACACGAAAAGGACATTATTTTCCCTTTCTGTTGTATTCACTCTATAGATAGCAACCGATGTATCGGGATTTAAGAGAATATGCCCTTTGTCATGGTTACCACCAAAACGAGACATTGTAGGGCTGAAATAGGGAGTCGGACATGGTTAGTAATTAGTAATTACATGCATGTTTACCGCGATTGATACATATATCACGATACCTAGACTGTGAATCAGAACTAGAAATTGTACTGAAATTAATCTGGCGACCTATATATGAGGAGTAACTGAACGTGTAGTAGAATTATGCTCAAAATTGCTACAATTCATGATCAATTAGTGCGTTATAATGATCATTGATTCATATCATCTTTATTAAAAACAGAAGATGTATTTATTCTTCATGGACAGTCGAAATGTTAGGCATCATTCGACGGTTGCCAACTTGTTGATTGTCGTGCCCTTTATTCCAATTGAACGATACAACTTCCAATTCTTGTTTGTCTAGGAGTTATAACTAAACAAAATTAATTGATTCAGTCTTTTCAACAATTCTTTTGGGGAATATGTTGTCGTGCCCAATACTGTTTGATTATCCCGTCGAGATCAATATTACTTTTTTTTCGTCGCAATATTTGAAAGAGGGAAGTTTTTACAATCGATTATGATAACTGAAATGTTTGTTTTCAAACAATACAACTCATTTTGGCCACATCTAAGTTACTGACAAGAGATTATGAATCAGAATAACATGATTTACGATAAAAGGAAGTATTGTTTCATAATCTAAAGATAATTGGAGCAAAAACTGAATTAAGTAAAACTTTTCATCGAAAATCTCCTGGAAATATTCCAGATGAAACCGTTTTAATTATTCCCGACAGCTCCGTTCGAGATTCTTCCTTTTACCACCACCACCACCACCACCACCACCACCATCATCATCATTCGAAACTTGAAAAGATTGAAATAAAATGGTGAACCATTCAAGATTGTGAGTTTTCGACAAAATGCGCACGTTTGGTGTTTTGCCAACACTACTAAAACGAACAAAGCCCAACATCTGTTCTGCTACGAGTTTGGCAAAAAGCCGCCTCCACTATTACTACTACCACCACCACCACCACTTCTACCATCACTAACACTACTGTTGCCGCCACCTCGTACACTTGATTGAACGTATTTCTTGCCAACCGGCCTTCACTTAATATCGCTATGTATAAACATGACGTTAATAAATTGACGCAGCATCATGTTGCCTTTGTTCCGGACAATACAATTATTTCCAGGTGCGTTCGATACAAATACCGGAATCCGTTCAATCAACTCCCAATTCATTAAAATATTGAGAAGGAATATTGGACAGTTGATGATGGGGATGATAATGATGATGACGATAATGATAATGATTATTACGATAATACTAATAACAATCATTTTTAGTGTTTTCCAAAGGCAATGTCAATTAACGGAATTGTTATTTTAGTAAATTAGCAAGTGATAAATAACAACGTCTGTTAGGATAATAAGGACTACGTGTTGTGATTCAACAAATTTTATTGAATACCTATCAGAAAATCGAACGCTTCCTTTGTGACCACAGATCATCAGTTTCGTATCCAGTAACTATTTCCTAATACGTAGTTTCTAATTCCTGGTACTCATTTAAAGACTATTCGGTACTACCAACTTAAAACTACCTTTCAAAGGTTGCAACTTTGGATTTCAGTGATACCCATTTGTAAGAGTACGTTTCGTATTTCGAATTTGATTAAGAACATAAGCATTATAGAAACAGTAGAACTGGCATTAATTCTGTGTAATTTCACAATCAGAAAGATAATTGTTACCACAAAGGAGAATTTGTATCCGGATGTATGTGCCAATGATGTATGTGTCCGGGTCGGCTGTTAGGTATCCGTAGTTTCCGGGGCAAGTAGCAATAATTCCAACAGCCATCAATTCTGTTATTCATATAGTATTAGAGAGAATTACTAGGGTGGAATAATATAATTGCAGTAATACTCGCTACTCGCTGAAGTAGACAAATGAATACAGGTTTAGGTTCGCAATTATTCGATATCAAAGACCAATTCATCTTTCCATTTTAGAAGGTCGAAACGGTAATATTGGTGCTACCAACACAGCAATACACCATCATCACGACCACCATCACCACCACCAAACTAAGAGAAAACTCATCGAACTGCTGACTGAGCAAAGCCCTTTCTAAACTAATGAAAACAACTTGCTGCTGAGGATGTTACACGAACGTTTCTGGCTTTAATCAAACAAACTTAACGTCCATTTCGGTGAACTAATAATATTCCAATGTTTGCTTATTATTTGAATTATGACTTGGTTTGAAATTGTAAATGTAGTATATACCTAACAAGTATGTACATGGATGTGTCTATGTGTACGTTATTGTTCTTTGTAAATCTCTAATTGACTCAAATTTCCAGTTTAGAATTTCAACAACCATTCTAACCAAACGAAATGAACGCATATACCTATAATTGTATATAATCAAGTCAGATTCTTCATTTGATATTATAATAATTTCACCAAATCGACGAAGAACTAAATTTGTTAAATTATCATTTAATTCGATCATTAAAATGAATCATCCAGTATCGCGAATACGTAAATGGTGCGCAATTATTGGTTTGTTGGATGGAAATCGTTGATTTATTTTCAAACGACAGCACCATTTATAGAAATCGCATTTCGCTTAGCTTAATTCAAATCAAATTAGCAATGAGTTTGTAAATTAGTTTCCTTAACTCAGTCCAAGTTGCTAAGTGAAGCGTAAAGAATTTCATTCTAATCTGATTAAATGGATAATTAACTATTGTTTTATAAAACCTCGACTATAGATAGAAAACGGGGATTTTTTAATAAAATCAAATTCTCCCTCTTAAACAACTTAAATTTTGTTCAGTTCATTTCCTCAATTTACATTGTATAAGATTAAATTAATAAATATACGATCACATCTACTAAACTATCTAATTCGGAAAGCTTCAAATCAAATTCTACGTCTAGCTTTCTAAGTATCTTCATTTAGTTTTTCCTTAAATCAAAGGAATTGAAGCTTTGTAGCTAAATGAAAAGGATAATGTTCCTGTTCGATTAACTTTAACGGTAGCAATTGCTACTTCTCCGACTTTATAAAAGATTCCTAATTTTCGCAAAAACAAAGGTAAAAGATTACCAAGAGATAAAGTTTATTTTTGTTTAGACGAAAGTAAATTTCAATAGAACATTTACACAAAACAAAAATCAAAACGACGATTTACGAAAGGAACCAAGTTCAAACTGAAAAATCTCATCATTATGCTTTATCTTTCATAATTCATATTTAATTCAAGTTCTGGATCACACTTTACTGGATGAAGCTAGGGGTAAACTAGGAACGTTACCGGCTAATTTAATGAACTCCGATGAAATTTTAAAAGGCACACGGTGGGACGATTGAACACATGTACTTCATCCAATATTTAGTATCAACTTGTATGAACTCGAAAATTGTCATCATCGTCATCTACATAGACTATCCCATCAGCCCTACGAAACGGGGCGCTTACTCAAACAAAGCTAATGGATATGTAATTTGAGCAGATATTCACATTGACCGGCCGCTGACACCTTCTCTTCAAGTACCTTTCTACACACTCACACACCTACAAATGTCAACCTTTTTTCTTTTCAGTTCTTTTTTTTTCTCGCCCTTTGCAAGCACTCTATTTTTTCCCTTCTGTCATCACATTGTTTGAACTGGTGGCAATTTGATTTGTTCGAACGGATGTTTAGATGTGTTAGTTAACAATGGACTGTCAAGACGAAAAAGAGTAGAGAGAAAAAAAGGTGTATTTCTTATTTAAACAGAGCTCATTAAAAAATTGTGACAGCGAGGCTTTTCTAAAACAATTAATTAAATTGATAGGATAGTTGTGCGTGTACGAACCATATGTCGTCATCAAAATTTGTTTGTATATGTGTACGTGTATGTTCTCATTATGACTCACACACAATGAGTAAGTTAGCAATTTATGGATTATGGGGTGGTTAGATAGTTACGGTCATTAACTTCCGCAAAATCCACGGGTGGCTGATTTCCATTTGCTAACAGAAGAGAACAACATGTATAACTAGCCGAAATTTGAAGGAACTAACAACAAAAAAATTCATAATAATTTTATGTTAAACCGATTATATCTATATATTTATTGAAAATCCAAAAGTGAATGTTTTTGACGATCAGGATAAAGATTCAATTAAGGAATCAATTAATTTAGAAATACTTTCATATGGCGGCTTTTGTTCAATCGAAAAGGAGCCTTTGATTCATGTAATCAAATATTTAATTAATTTTAAATGTATTCAATAAAGTGTAAACGAAATTCCACATCAAATATGTTCCACGAGAATAAAGTAAATGAAAGCTGGGAGCGCCTTGTTTCTCTCGTCTATTACGTTCAAGAACATTGCCAGTTTTCGACAGAGTATAAACCAGCAATAATGAGTCAGCCCTTCTAATTTTTTCAAAACTCACTTCTTTCTGACGTTTCCATTTTTCTTGATATTATACACAAAATGTGTTATTTTTTTTAAACCCAGGCGATTGTCGACGATCTAATTAAGGTGTCTGCGCTGAAATACACAAGTTGTGATCGTACTTTGGTTTGACAACCGATTTTATAATATTGTTAAATTCTGTACAAAAAATGAATTGTTGTAGGGTCTTGTCATGAATTCAGACCGTTTTTAGTTTCGTTTTTATATTTGACTTGGTACATTATTTCGCCTATTATCTCGTTTATTGTCTCATTGTAAATTTTCCCTAATTCACCCGCATTTCTGCAAAAGCACTCGGTTCATATAATTGTACGTTTGTACGTTTTCCTTTTATTTATACTTCACGCTTTTGATGTGTAAAGAATTGAACAGTCTCGCTTTCTAAATATTGATCCAGATTTTCATGATATCAAAGAGAAATTAAGGTAATTATGGAGAAAAATTGATAGAAAAAGATCATAGTGTTCGGCACAGACACGATCAAGTTTTTGAGTTGCATATAAATTATGCATTTGTTCTGTCTGTAATGATCGAATCTAATAATATCCACCATTCTCTCTATTTGGAACTTTATAAAGAAAATTAATTAAGTACACATTTATACGAGAAATATCATTAAAACACAATTAAATGTGAATGGCACTGTGTCTCATGGAAAATCCAACTTTTTTTCCTTTCCTTTTTGAAAAGCGAAACAACCCAAATTGATTACCTGTCAGAAACAGTTGTTGTGATATGCATAAAAGTTTTTATTGCTTTCCACGAAATCTACAGCCAGAAATTGTTATTTTGTTATATCAGAATATTGCAATATATGGAAGAAAATTTAAAACAACAAACAAAAATTAGAAGAACTCCACAGATTTCATTTTAAGCAACACTACCAGCGTATCAAGTTAATCGTAACAAGACTACAATACGAATAAAGTTTCGATTCAAATCACCGAAAAAACTTTCGTTTAACTGACAGAATACTTCGAAAAAAACTATTGTTTTACGTAAATACAACATGTTTAGTAATTTTTCTGTTGGAGTGGAGTCCGTCCGAACAAAACCTAATTAAAACATGGCATATATCTAAAATTCATTAATTGAAACATATAAATATGCATGTTGGTCGAGTGCTGGCGAAATCGTGATTTAAATTTTTAAACGAAAAGCTTGCATGTCATATTTATAGCATGTCGAAATACGTGATATAATTATGGTAAAAGCAATTGTGACCGGTCGGTAAAAGTTGAAAGGCAATGCTAATTTGGCCTGTATCTTTCCTTTTTTTTTGCTGTTGACGTCCCTCTGTGATGTTCGATGGCAACGTAAAAGAACCTTTTACATTTTTACACCAATGTTCGTTATCAATTTTTGCTTTGTGTGGAAAGGTTGAAATTTACGAAAAAACGACAAGAAAAAGTAAAGAGACTGTCATAGGAAGAGGAGAAAAAAGTGTAAAGTTGTAAAGGTAGTAGAAAGGAAGCTTAATTAATACGTTAATAAATGTACAAAGATGTGTCTTTGAGCATCCATTTTTTCCGAAAATAACGCTCGCATTGTTAACTTAACAATCTTCTTTGAGTGCTACCCTGTCTAATTAAAAGTTTCCTGTTTGCTGTAATAATTTGCAAATTAGAAGGTCTCCCGTCAGTTGATCGTTCATTGAGGGGTAGCTGCTAGCAGAAGAACATCATCCAATATACTTTCCAATTTGAATATTTACATTTTGAACTATTTCGTATTTCGTATAAAGTAATTACCTTGATCCACTGATTAAATGGTGGCAAAACTGCAGTAATTTGTATACACATGCAGAGGTATTTTAGTTTGATATTTATTTATAAACACATTTACATTCAGAGGCAAACTAAATCAATATCAAATTCATGGTCTAATAAATCAAATTACAGTCATGTTCACTCTGATTCGATGTAATAAGCTCGATTGTACCTGAAAACAACAGGAACATATCGCATTACAGTCAAAAACCTTGTCAATACTACTATTTTTAAATTTTGTTCCACCAAAAAATTATCAATAATCTAGAAAAGGTTGAATTTTATCGTCGATAAAAACTTACAGAAATAGTTCACTGAAGTATGTTTTTTGGGTGTGAATAAAGTAACAATAGGCTGTAAACCCCAGAGAGGATTTACTTTTTATTATCTACCACTCGCGAAAAATAAGTACAATGATGGTTTCACAGTATCATTCAAATATAAAATTCAACAGCAACCATTCCCCAAACAAATTTCAATGTAAATTGGAAAAATCGAATTAAATCCTGTTTGTTGATTTTTTTTCTGCCCTACAGTCCTACTATTACTAGATGGTTATCGCTGATATCAACCCAGTTATTTAGTCCTGAAAATTTTCTAATCATCTCCCCCTTGGATTATCCATATTTTGAACGTTGGCAATTTAAAGTTCACTAATTCAAGCCTCCCTATGGTGCATTTGACTCTATAAATTTATGACACTGATATCCTGGGGGTGGTGACTCAATTTTAGAAAACTGACAGAAATGAAAACAAGATAATTTGAAAAAGAAAATTAACTTTATAATAATTATCACCATATTTGTGGCTTTCTGTCTACCTTTTTTTTTGATGAAACTACAACTTTCTATCTTCATAGATAAATTAATATGATCATCAGTTTCAGGTATAATTTTAGAAACAATTTCAAATTAGTTATAGTCACTTTACTGTATTGAGAAGATCAAAGCAAATTGTGTCGGCTATACAAACGTTCTATTAATTATTCCCTTTAAAACCGAAAACCGACCAACATGCGATAAGTTCGCAAATATCGTTTAGAACAACAAGTTCTGGATAATTTGATCGAGATTATATGTTGCAGTTCTGCTCTTGATTAGTTTGTTACTGTTTGAACAGATCATTTGGGGCGTATTGCTGAAATTAAACAAATAAGGGAAATTATAGTACAATACAAAATAATGTCGCTAGTTCTTTTATGCAAATTTAAAAATCAATTTATTAATTTTATTAAATACAATTATCATATTTACTGTGATCCACACAACCACTGTGATTCAATACACTAGATTTGCCATCTATCCATTTAACAAGTTTTGTAGCAGTTAAGCTACTTAAGCTCATAGTTGTGTCCTCCAAAAGGGAAGTAATACTACTCCCATTGTACAAAATTCAGGAAATCGGGGCAATAAGAGGTTTCCGTTTAATAGATGTGTCCATTCCCAAAGATTCTAGTGTATTATCTTCTCACTGACTTTACGATTATACTTTTTGTTTTGGTGGCAAC
This sequence comes from Iselma pallidipennis, assembly GCA_037464855.1. Taxonomy (NCBI): domain Eukaryota; kingdom Metazoa; phylum Arthropoda; class Insecta; order Coleoptera; family Meloidae; genus Iselma; species Iselma pallidipennis. The sequence continues at coordinate 317,050 of JAZBHA010000003.1, forward strand.
CACAACATTATGAGTCTGCTTTCAAAAACAAACTTCGTAATGTTAATTTAATCAATTTCTGTTGTTACCATTTATTAGTGAAGATAAGACAAGCCCCGTCATTTTTCCATTACTAACTAGTGTTTAGATTTTGTATCTAGAATCATCTAGTATTCAATTAATTATAACCGGTATAATAGGGGGAGTGAGAATATGGCGCATATGTTTGTTCGTCATCATGTTGTTTAAGTTAGTAGTTGGTCGTGGCGATGTAACTAGGGCTTTTACAACACAAGCACCCTGTCCCGTTACATTTTCTACCTCTCCTGAAATTGATGATTAAAGTAGTTTTCAGGTGAGATCATACCGAGTTCGGCTCGAAACGCCACCACCCGGACTCCTCCGGTATAGAGGGTTTCCTCCCTTAATTTCACAGAACGCTTGGCGTCAGTAACATTCCGGTAACTCCGTGGGGTAGTTTTCGATTGGTGTTGCTGTTGTAGCGACGGCGACACGATAAGGCGCGCGATTATAGGAATTCAATGAAAATTTTGTGACTTTGATAAGATCAAAAAAAAAATCTAAAAAATTTGCAAAAAAGATTCTGTATGAAGTATTTTGAAAAACTAGCTATATGCGGACTAGATTTGGGACTATTTATGTGAGGATTGTGTAAAGGTTGTGTTTTTTTAGTGGAAATAAAATTATGTATTTTATTGTCGTGTTAACGGCAATCTGCTGTGTAACCACCAGTCAGACAATATTGCCGGACGAAGAAGAAACAGGTCGGTTTATATTTTAGGTCATAATTACATAGATTTTTATATAACTTTTAATGTTACTCTCTGTTTCTTTTGAATTGTGACCCGATAACTCCTACAGACTTTTCGAGGCTAATTGCCTGGGTTTTCATGGAAACTCCACTCAACTCCGGGGTTTTAATAAATGAAAAGCTTAACGGGAATTTCGCCCGCTATTTCGGCTTTAATAACGTAACTGAATTAAGATATTTACCCTGTTTTGGTGCAATTGTGTTAGTCGGGCCTCTTGATCCCCTTAAAACAGTATAGCACTATAGAAGGATATTTCTCGTCACACCTCTTTTAATACGTATGTATGTGTGGTGGAACACCAACCGGACATGCATCGTTCTTTCTATCAATTTAACTGTAATCCTGAAAATTTAAATAAATTGTGGAAATGCCTAGAACTTGTCCTGAATTACTGCCCTTAATTGGGTAAATCTCTCTAAAAGCAGGAAAATTTTGGGCCAACTCAAATATTGATAGTAACAGATAAAACAGATTTTAATATTGTTCTGCAACATAAAGCAAAGGATACCTATTTCCGTTTGATTTGAACGTTCTCATATCAAATCTCAAACAGCTAGAATTCTCCAACTTTTCACATGAATTGCCTTTAAAGTTTCATATCGCTCCAATAATTATAATTGTGAACAAGCAAAAGGAAAGCGGGATATTTGCTGAACTGATCAATTTTTCACTAAATTTTCTAAGACATTATTAGAGTTTCTCGAACCGTTTAACAAAGCTAATTTTCAAAAATATAATAGAAAAGTCTTCAAGGTCTGTTGATGTTAGTGTCAGTGGTGGTGGTAGTGATTACACCAACCCCTTGCCTAAGTTGACATTATGCTGATTTATGTTATGGCCGACATTCCCACCCTTAAGGCAGTTGTTGTTCTGTTATGCGGTGTTCTTTTCGCGCACAACCCAACAATGAATTAAATTATCATTTAAATGTTGGTGAGTTGAGTTTTGTGGAGTGCTTTCTTCATTTGAAAAATAGGAAGCCACATCTTCTGCAATTATTAAATTTCGTCGACACACAAAAAGCCAAACACAAAAGGAAAGAAAGCACAGACACCACAGCTACACACATACATACACACATACAGAAAAAATATGCTTTTATATAAAAATATTTTGACTGTCAGTGATGTGATGGCAGTGGTTATACTCAGAGAATGGGGTTGGTTTTTGATTTTTTGTATGTGTTTTTTCTGTTATTTCGTGACGTGTTACTCCTTTTCTCTGTCGTGACTCAAAGCAGGAAAGTGTTGTTTTAGGTGAGGGAATGGCCCTGTAACACGGAATGATTCATGTTATCGTGTCTGCGATACTTGCGGGTGGCCAGATGTTGCGAAGTAATAACATTGGCAGAATAGTAGTGAAGGCAGAGGCCCGTTTCGAAAAAAAAAGAGAAAAAGAAAAAAAGAAAAACTTTCTGTTCTCTCGTCTATATCTTAGAAGGAAACCAACCGCCACCATCGCCACTTTGGATTTTAATATACAACCGATCACCACACATACACAGATATACAGACATCCAACCTCCCCCATTTCGAATATATTAAGCCATATATTTGATATTTCCGCTGGCATTGACGTATACGTGGCACGTTTGTATTTTTTAATATTGAAGAATTCAACCAACATTGGGAAAGTTATAGTCGATTCATTCAGGCACTTTTAACCATTCCTGTGTACCATAGTACGAGTATGTTAGCAACTCAATTTAAAAATTGACGTTAACTTTGCCGATTTTAATAAACCCACTTTTTATTGATAATATTATAACAATACATGGAACGAAGTTTCAATAAGAAGGTGGCCGAAGTTGTTAATAATTTCATCTATTATAGGGTACCAACGTTGTAATTAAATTTACCACCTGCCTTCACGTCCACATTAATAATGGAATTATGCTGAACAATACTGAAAGTTCAATTAACATTTACAGTTAAAATTTGAACTTTGGAGTTGGAGTTTCAATAAAAATTTTAAAATACGTTAATTTTATGTTAAGCTCTACAACGATGGACAATAGAGAAAAATGTATTACCGCCACTCTTTAATAGGAACAAAGTTATTGAAAATAATAACTCGGTTCCACAAAGATTAAAAGGTATATGTAAATTAAAAGGACGATTCCTTCCTATAGAACGGTTGTGTTATCTGTAACGTTTAAAAAATGATTTTGAACCAGTAATTTATTCAACTATCTTCTTTTTTCCATTCGTCTGTATTTTTCTAGCGTTCCTAGTTCCTATCAATATTTACCCTCAAATTATTATAGATTGTAAGTTGTAGTATTTTCGATATTCAACGAAATTATTTCCATTAAATACAAATTACTTTCGATTGAACGAAACTCTTCTAATGTTAAAGATCGTCAAATGATTCCACATTAATAATAACAATCGTTTGAATATAAATAAGAGAGGTATATGTAAATCCATTTGATTAACTCAACAACTATGTATTTAAACCCCTGTTACATTTAAATACTCTGATAATATAGACCATTAGTCGTGTAAAATTTACATAAAACCTCAACAATGTTGTATAATGTATTTTTTATTGACAAAGCATAATATTTTAAAACGGGAATACAGAATACTAAAATCTATTCAGTTTCCACAATTATTATAAAGGACATGCTCCCTGTTTTTTTTTCTGTTGTGTGTTTATTTTCTGCCGGAAGAAGGGTCAAGCAGAAATTGGCGTTCCTTCAATATTAGCCAAATTGAACAGAACTCTTTCCTTTTTCCCTTGACATAAGAAAGATGTGTTAAATTGGTTCTAGCTTGTCTGGGATTAATTTTGACTATATATAGACATATACAGAAAGAGAACGGTTGTTGGAATTGCTTTAAGGCAAAAGCACAAGTCAGAAAAGGAAAAACTGGACAAAATCAAACGAAAAACAGTATCTCTGACTTCTATGATTAAAAAGAATCTTTTCAAATTGAATCCTTTCCTGTTTTCGCATTTTTTTATAAAATCAAACATGTTCTATTCACCTTTGATCACTCAGTTTTCTATAATTTTTGTTTGTACGTGATCATAACCATTTGTATTTTAACTAACTAATACACAATTGAACAAAATACATATTTTCATTGACTCCACTTATTTTCGTCACTTACATAAAATTACTCTTTTAATGGTCAAATACACCCACACATACACAACAAAATCAATGCACTTATCAAATCGGACAGAACTTATTGACTTTACGACCCTATTCGACGTTGAACTGGTATGATAGCACTATTGTAATTGAATTGATGTTTAACTTCCCGAAAAATATTCGATCCAATTGAGATATATTAAGATAGTGAATTTTTTTTTTATATTATACATTTATGTAAGTACATATTCGTGAAACTTGAAGGAAGATAGTTAAATTGTATTTACAGTAGACACGCATTGTTCATGTCGTCCTATATATATTTTATAATGTAAACACCATTAATGTTTTGTCCACTCCCTTTATTGATCCAGGATTTTTATTAAACTCAAAATGGCTGGCAGAGCAAAAAGAAACTGTTATGAAATATCTAATCACGACCTGAACTACTAGGACTTGGAAAAAAACACAGTCATTCATCATCAACATTCTTCTATAGCTCGTTTATTAAAGAATCAAAAAATCAAAGGAAATCGATCAAATTGTCAGACAACTAGTGATAAATTTGGCTCTAATTCGAACAGTTCCCATTTTGGATTTTTGACTGTGTAGTTAAACGAATTTTCTATTATTATATATTTTATTGTCGGTAGATGATTTGCACGCAGGGAACCAATAATGAACCGTATCTCTGATGAACTGTCAATACATTTTAAAATTTCAGCTGACGTCCATCTCTCTAAACCCCTAAATGTCACAAAAACTGTAACTATATTTTTGTTGTTCTATTATTATTATTATTATTTAAAGGTAACACTGTTGATCTTTTCAATCAAAAGCGGAAACTGATTTGTGACAACTTTTACATACGAAATGTGTTGCATATTTAAACTTTTTTTTTGAAGCGACGCACAATTTTTGAGCTTTTAGAGAAAAAAAGCACGATACACCTGTAAGGTGCATCTTTTAAGTAATGCAAATATACGTATTTTAGAAAAAAGCATTTTTAAACCACATTACAAAAAAGTTTTATGAACAACTTAAATATATTAGTGACTGGATTAATCTATTCCCTTTTTTTTCTTTTTTCATCTAAATTTTTCTTTAAACGAAGGGCGACAGCGATTTATAATTTGAAGTATGTCAAACGAATGTGTCAAGCAAAATTTTCAAACTTTACGGTTGATTTATTTTTAAAGCTTCTCTCGCCAAACGCAAGTCTCGACGTTTCTACTTCCAACTTTGTACAATTTGTTTTGGCCAAGTTTTTATAGCACTTATTAATCTTCGGTTTATGCCTAATTAGGCAATACTGCCTCCATTCTAAGACACAATCAACGAATAAAGAAGACTAGTGGACTATTATGAAATTTATCATAAATTGCCTACTATTAGTCGACAATATTTTGAATGATCAACTTGAGAGCGAGTGGAAAATATTGTTTTCAATTCAACTTTTCTATTGTTTGGAATTATTATAAATAAAGAAGATTCTTTCTATTATTTTGAATTTGTAGTTTTATAATAAGATAAAACACAGCTTTGTTTTACTAGAGGATTCAAAGATTGTTGTTCCTGTCACCAATACAACATTTGGAAGATACGAAAGTTCGGAAGTTCCGAACTTTTATCAGTTCCCAATGGGGGAATGTTTCTTCAAGAGGACACTAAATACTATTTGTTATCAGCTTCTAGATATGCCACCTATTGTTCAATGATGTTATACATACAAATATTCTGCATTAGTATCTGTAGCACTGCACACAATCACAATCTGTTAGTGATTATATCATGAATGAGAGCTTTCGATGTGAAAATACAAGCTGTATTCTGCAAAAGATAGCAAAACAGGTTGTTGACAATCGGAAACGTGATAATTCTGTTGGAAACCTATTTATTGAAAAAATGGCTTGAAAATGCTGTTGTTTAACAAAAATTTTACAAGTCAATTTTGCTATTTAATTATTTGCCCATGGCGTTCTCTTCCAAAACTGATGGATCTCGAAAGTTTTTAATAAAGAAGTGCTTCTGTTTCCAGTGAAACTCAACCATGCAGAATAATTCTTTTTCGTTGTTCTCTAGTCAAATACATTAATAGAATTTTTTTTAAATACTCTTAATGCAAGTAGATTACATTTTTCCTTGTTTTCAGAAGGAAAATTATGCTTAACTGCCACGTAGAGCTGTTAAAGTTCTATAATATACAAGAAAAGAAATATGAATGTTCGTACATTTAAAATGGAAAAATACATTCAACTAGGGCGTAAATGTTTCACAATTGATCTTACTACCTACTAACTATAACGAATCTCGATATAACGAACATCAAATCCAGAAACTGTCAATATTTCAAATTTAAACGTTAAAATTTTAAACGTATTCCAGCAAATCACAAGGGACGAGTTATAAAAAGAGAAGTCTTAAAAAAAATAATCGAAAAAGTAATTTAACCCTCAGTTAGTTCAACAAATATTATTTAAACTGTGAACGTTCCAAAAAATCGTAATAATTAAATATTTGCACAGACCTGAAGTAATAATAACATAGACCGTGTATAGTCTCTTTTCAAAGCAGTGTTCTGTTCTTTTCATCATTGTCACCTCCTGTGCAGAAAGGGTGACACGATGTAAACAGAAGAAAAAAAAGAAAACTTGTGGACGCTTAATGAAGGTTTGATAAAAAAGAAAACTCTTCATAATTTTTTTTCTTTGTATGTACGAGTGTTTTTTCCCCTGAATTGGGTACAAAAACAAAACAAGTCTAAAAGTAATTGTGATTGTGTCATGAACTGAATATCCTGTATTTGAGTGACAAGTTAGGACAAAAATCCGTTATTCAGTAAAAATCTCATGGTAGGAATTCTTTTAATTTATGGTTTCGTATATGCAATATTTTTGCAACATATTCAAATTTTGAAATTATTGTAGTTGAGCTCGTTCACAGATAGTTCAAGAGGTTATGAGAGAGAACGGGATGGTTTTATTGTGTTTCGTACACGTTAGAAAATAATAAGGGGAATTCTAATTATCGATCTTGGACAATAGAAGTGGTTGCTGTAGTAATTTCTTTCGCTCGAGTGTTTCTAGGGAAAAAAATGGTCGTTTGCGAAATGAAATATTGGCTATCTATTATGGTGCCGCCTTGAGTGTATATACAAGTCTCTTCTAGTTAATATCGTGCCAGAAGTAAAATATACTACACCAATAGTTAATAAATGTAGAGGAATTTGTTATTTTCGAAAGAACAATTTTAAAAGCAATTTAATTGAAAATATTGATATCACGACATATAGGAAAATTCCTCAATTTTTATATTAATAAATGAGCAGCAAAAAGAACGCTCCTATAACAATCGATCTCTACCTATTTATTGGGGAAAATTTTTTGAATTTTATTCAACTCATCATCTTCTTCATTGACGTTTTTCTTCAACATCCTTGACTTGCCTGGTAGAGAATACAAATTGGTATTTGCTTACTTGCCAGTAAACAAACCTGGGTAGTAAGTATATGGGGGCAGTATGTGGACAGAAGGGGGTGGGAAAAGACGGCGAAATAGGTGAACCGTACAATTCCGGACTTCCTCAATATAGGAGTTTCATAATTGCGGTTGGTTGGATATATAAGTTTTCCGGGGGGTGAGGTGGCAGCCAAACGATAGGCTAACGTTGTATAGTCATCATTCAGTTTAGTGGGTAGTAGGGGCTTAAGCTCACAATCCGAATGTGTATTGATCACGGTCAAACAACCGGAACAGATTTGTCTCAGGTAAAATGTGTGCGTATATGGATGTAGTACATAGGTACATATGTCGGTATATGTGTGAGTGTGTGTGTGTGTGTTCCTATATAAAACACGCACAACATAACAGCATACACATGTCAAAGCAGTTTTGTAAGGGGGGTGGACAGCTGGTCCGAATGCGCTATTTTTCTTCAACAGTCGAGCAGTTAGCACCGAAACAGAGATACTTGACCTATAAATTTGACCTCTTTCCGGAACCATTTCAGAAAAAAATTGAATTTGAAATGTTCCACGTATTTTCCCTTTTTGGTAAATGTGCTTGGGCACGCTAATCAGATTTTCAAAGTATTCTATTACGAATCATTTGAATTCTTTTTCTTTACAATTACTCATCAACAATTGTTATTACAGCTTTTTTTTTGTTACAGGTAAATAGGAGATAGTAGTATTACTTCCCCATTTCCTTTACCATTTTTGTAAGTGGTTGATTTTTATTTAAAAGTAGTCTCAAAGAATTATTATTGATCCAGATTGATTTATCATAAAATTGTAAATATATAATAAATTTAACGGCACAGATATACGAGTGGACGTATAAGTAGATTTATAAAATAATGCTCAAGCAAAAAGGGACAAAATAATAAATAACTGAATAATGGTGGAGTTTTCTAAGAGATGATCGAAAATAAGTAATTTGGAAATATCAAAATCTAATATTGATATACTTCTGTATTTTTATAGATAAAATGACTATAAATGCCCAAAATGTTAAAATATCTATTTCATTACGCTTTTATTCGGTAATCGATTTGATCATTTTTATATCTCCAGTTTTTCAGAAATAGACTTTAGTGTCTTAAAAGATGATTAATATAAATTCGGTGTCAATATTTACTAAAATCTAGACTTTATTACCGATATATGCCAGGATATTCTTTTAAATTCTGGAACTGCTCGCTTTTCCAGATCATTTAAATGGTCATTCAATGGCATCTACAGATAATCTCGAATTACATATCCGCAAACGCTATCAGTGCCACCAAACTGATTCCAATTTACACATGTTAATGTCTTTAAATTGAATTGACATAGCTAGACTAAATACACTACTAGTTCTCTCAATCCGTAAAATGCCATCACCTCTTCATTTATCGTCCCTTCTACTTTAACATCCTGCCCTCCCAATGGACTGCTCTGTTGGTGGTGATTGCAAAACAAGCTTAATATAAATTCACTTTAGTGGTAAAATTGCGTGCAAAATGAGGGAGAAAGATAAGTATCAAAATAGACAGACCCAACCACTACCATAATAATAACAACAACCATCATCACCATCAACGGTCATTTGGTAGGTACTATCCACCCAATGGATTATTTCACGATAAGCCGACCAAGTAGATTGGAATGTAAGCGAACAGCTGCTGCTCAAATGGTAATCAAACCATCCCTAGTGATGGTGTTGATCCCCGGATTACAGGCCGGATTCCTCGTCTACACCTGTCTTTCATAACGAAAAGCGCAATTATACCATCAAACAATCAAGAGTAATATCGTAAGATTATTTTTTAAATATGCAATTTTTTTAAAAATTTACCAGAACACCTATCTTTTATAAAAATTCCCTTTGATTTGACATTTCACAAGATTTAACGTCCGTTCAACTTGTTACACACAGTTTTTCTGTCCGTTCCCTTATTCTTTTCCCAGATGGTTTTGCTTATAAGTTAGCACATCGAAAGACAGACTCATTCAATAGGAGATTTCCAAACGAATTTTGTTGACTTAGATCCAATATGCTAATCGTGTAACGTTCGAATTTTGTTGATTTATTCCAAATCAAAATGTTTGCAGATTTTCATGTAAAGTTAGTTGAGGATTTATGATAAGAGTGTATTTGTTCGTTGAAATTAATTATGCACAATAATTGACTAGGCTGTTTGACCCAGATGAATTACGGATGGTCCTAAGTAAACAAAAATTTGAGCAAGCTTTATATTATGGAAAGTAAAGGATGTACATATGTTACAAGAAAATTGTCCAATGTTATTGAATTTAGAAAATTTATAATCTAAAACTGGGTGCGCATAGAATGGAATATTCAAAGTGGCCAAACAAGTGCTCATAAATGTGGAACAGATTTAAAAGATAAAATTAGTGTATATTTGCTCTACTGATATGTATAACGTTGAAAAACAATGGCACAGTGAAACGCTGGAAAAATTCAACGAAAATTCTTTGGCGGTTTCAAGTTATTATACGACTCATTGTCAGTATGGTTCATCATTTATAACTACTTACTACTTTACAGCTGTGCGTATAATATTTGAAATAGCAGTCCTCATTCGACGGGTATGTTTCACAATAGGTATTGTATACTATATTAGCAGAGACCTACCCACCGATTCTGTCCGGCCATTAATTATCCCAACAGCGGCGCCTCCTTACACCAAACACAATTATCCCACAACTCTGGCTATTCTTCCATCTACTCAACAACCGCCATATTACTGTACCATCCTGAAGGTACCATTACAGCATAAAATATTGTAATATTTCATAAAACATCGTCGACACTTTGAAAAACTTGGCTAGATTTAGCTACAGGTTTAAAAATTTATAGCCAGAAAAACTCGATAACAACCCTTAGACGTGGCTGGTGGAGTATTCTCCAAGGGTGGATCGCGAAATTATCTCCCACTACTACCACCATCAACATCACCACCACCACCATTGCCAACAACTGAAAACCTCTATTGTGTACCGGTTAACTACAACACTGTATCAAATGTTAAATTGTTCCCCAGAGATTTGTGGCAATTAAAAATTCATAATCCACGTCATAAAACACTAATTAACTCATTATTATTCTTGTTAAACTTGGAACAATGTCTTTTTTTTTTGAATTGTTACGTGTCTAAAATTCGTCACGATCTATAATTAAGTTCGTCTTGCACAAATGTAATCATTTTTCCTAAGTCCACTGGACTTATCAGATTTTTCAATTAAAATGAATTCGAGTGATTGTATCCGGAGATTACCGATAATCGGCTCTTTTTCGTTTGCTTGATATTGACGGCACAACTATGAATATTACGTTTCGATGTAAAAGTTTCTATAAACATCCGATAAATTGGACCGTTAACGAAAACTAATAAAAAATTGAGACAATATCTATTTATATTTCCTACAATTTATGATTTTTTACTGTGAGTTTGTCACGAAAACTTTATCGTATACACTTAGTTTCTTAACTTAAACAGTAGGGGATAAAAAACAACACTTTAAACTATAACTTAGAATTTTATGATTGATAAATACAAGAACAAGAACAACAGCAGTAACAACAACAGTGGTAACAACAATCGCCTAGTCGCAAGTAGATAGCTGGCTCAAGGGCAGGGGTTGAAGTCGATAGATACCGTTTTCCATCCAGGCACGTAAAGCCCGTTCAAGGGGTTGAGGAAGGCGACGTTAGCGGTACGTGGCCGTAGATAACGCACACAGCCTCACTTTAGACAACATGTAAACTCCACCGTGCACTCATTCCGCAAATAACGTCTCTAAACGAAAATATGCCCTTTATGAATATGTAATCTAAGGGGTGGTTGTATACAAAGACCGTTTCTACATTAAACACACATACACACCCATATACACAAACACATAGGTATATAAAGAGATAGTGATGGCGAAACTGGATCTGGAACAATGGAATTTCAGTTAATATAATATTGGCAATATTGATACTATACATATAGGTAGTCTTGGACGATAATTGTATCCAATAACCACAAACTTTGACTTCAATCATCTAATAAATAATAGTTATGGCTTAATTTGTTGACCAAACTATATAATTTGCTCACATACACATAAATATGCACAGGTGGATTAAAGCAGTTGATTAATGAAATCCAAGGGTGGTTTGCACGCAAAACACGCCTACAACATTGCTACCACAAAATCAATCGGGAACATCAATAATATGACGTAATATACGTAGGTTAGTTTTACATAATCTCCATTCCTATCGAAAATTCAACAATAATCAAACTTTACCGCTTTATATTCAAAATATCAAACTTTATTGATTTTGTCTCTTTACACAGATTTTATCTTAAAAACGATTTTGTAAAATCCAAAAATACCATACATTGCTGTAAAAAACTATTTGTGCGGGTAATCAATGAACAACATTTTCTGTTTCTAATTTCATCGATAGTACACTACGAATATAATAAATCCCTTTCAAAACAACTATCAGAAAAGAACATCAAAGGCAATTTGTTAAAATGTAGGATCGACCAATTTTTAAGACGTCAACGATGTTTGTATTTGCCCCAAAAATAATGGAATATCTTCTATAAAAAGGAATGACTGCAATGATTGATACCTACGAAACGATTTCGAATTATTCAAACAAATACAACATATTCATGCAGAAGATGTTTCCAAAAGATAACCAACTGTCGGTACAGGGCTAGAAATAAAGTAAAAAAAATATATATTTATATAAAAAGGAGGGAAAAAAAAGACGAGGAAGAAAAAGATTTATACTGATCGTGAGAAGGAGAAAGGCAGGAGGAACGGCAAGTGTGTTGATAAATGGCTCTATCGACCTCAAGTCAGAGGTCGGATGCAAAAATGTTTAGGGTCAATCGTTGCAGATAACCATTAATCAAATTCGGTGGCTCTTAAATCGCTGTTTATTTGCACTATTTTTCTGTATAGTCAATAACAAGCTATTATTAGGTCTCGATTGTCGGTTTTAATGACCGATTGGTACAAACGTCAAATTTATCATCACTTAAATAACCACGAAAGTATTGATAGGAATATGAAAAATGAAACACATCACAATAGAAATGAATAATAATATAAGTTTACAGCTTGTACTATTTGCTTATTATGAAAATTCAAACAAATATTTCTTGTGTAATTTGAGTTGAGAATGTAACTAACGCTTGTGGAAGAATTTCGATTCGAAATTCTAACATAACTGTTAAATAAAGAGACAAATTGTTACCATTCTTTCGTACAAAAATTACAAATATAATATAATTTGAGTTTATGCGAAAGGAGGTTGTTTCTCAGGAATCGACCGGTACCTATACAATTTTGGTGGAGGCGCCGGGGGAGAACAATCATATTCGCTGAATTTTATAATTTATTACAAAATAAAAACATAGAGAACTTGGAATCAATAAATCGCTCTTTTTAGCCATTTTCAGTTAATTAGCAAAAAGCTTATATTAAATTCTTGGTAATATTAATACTTTATAAGTCGTTTGATGTTTCTGTTTCCAAGAAATATAATATTGCTAGCTTTTACAAAGCGCGGCGATTAAATTTATGTTATCGTCTTCACTTCTGAATTTAGTAATAAGTCGATATTGATGTGCCTTTCTTTTGACTAGACGTATTCTTTTTATTTAGAGCCTGTTTTGAACTCTTTGGTCAACAAGACTTTGGTCTTATATATTAGTTTGATGGTCAAAATTTCAATAGATATAAATATAAACATATTTTTATAAATTTTGGAACTGTAGTAGAATCCTGCAAAGTTTCCTAATAAATACGATTTATACATCCGAGTTGCGAAATACATCAGTCTAAATAGGACGAGCCAATTTTGAGAGAGAAACTAATGCTGAAACACCAATCCCCGGGCACATTGTCGCCTAGTTCGGATTTCCTATGGAATCTAAGCACCTGGAATACCCCATTAAACGACATGACGCTTGCTCAAGGGATTTCATTTATATGGAAAACAGCTACAATGTACTGAATTTTATGTGAATGGTCAGAAAGTATTCTAGAAAATATATAAATTTATTTGGGATTTGCAACAATCCTATAGAATCAATACAATACAATATACATGAATATTATCGAAATTCATTCTAAACAAATCCCATTTCCTGAAATCATAAGTATTACCCTTTTGTTTTCCGAATTCAACTTGAACTACAATGGTTTAAATGAAGCCTCAAGCTATACGAAACTTTCCATCAACAAAGTAGAACGTAACTGGTCTTGCAACTCAATAAACTGCAACCGAATTGTGGTCAAACTGATGTAATAAAAATCAAAATAAATATGGAAACTGCCGTAAAATTTTTTTATGGAAGAAAATACAATACCGGAAAATGGTCTAATATTATATAACATTTACACATATGTTAGGTCGAATTTTTGCGTGTTTCAAACGTACAAAAAAAATAGTCTTGATTAATCTAATGTCGTTTAAGTGAAAAGGGAGTTTTAAATATGTTTAAATCGAGCACGAAAACGTAACGTTCCAGATTTATTTCCTTTAATATTTCAGTTGGACAGAATTGGACTACTACGAAAAACCGGTAAAAGAGACATTTTGTAACTTGTCGTATTACTTTACCAGAATCATCTTTTCTAACTGTAGTTTTCTGTGGGGAAATTTGTTCATAATGGCATAACAATTGTAATTAGAACATCTGCGTTCGTACAGAAAATGGTAATTTAGACGACGATAAGTGTGGGCCTTATCGTCTAACAACAACGGCAAAGAATAGACGTCATTATTTCTAGTCATTCGAGATACACCTACAAATGCAATAGTAGGCCTTTATATAAGAGACATTTTTTTTTCCTCTTTCTTTTCGCTACCAACATAATTCGTTTTTAAAAGGATCGATACCAACAGTTGCTCCTAATGTGTCCTAGCAATCTTCCGGTAACGACTTTTAAATTGTTGTCCTGACTTCGTCTTTCTTTCCCAAAACCACAACTCTCACCACTGCCACCATTATTGTCTACCTGACTCGATATTTTTGGCTACGAGCGTTTATTATTTACAGGTCGATCTTAAGAATTCCCGTAAGTGTCGAACAATTTAACTGCTACAGTTCACCGCTATATCCAGATTTTGTCTATATACTAATGGTACCAATCGAAGATCCTCCAATAAAATCTGCAACTGTAATAACGAAAAAGATTCTTATTAATGTTTACATCGTTTAAATGAAGAGCTGAAAATTTGTATATATATTTGATTAATTCCAGTCTCAGCTTTTACGAATTTGACGTTACCCGCCTTGGTTTCTTGGTGTTTAGAAACTGTAATCCATCCACCAAATTAGTGGAGTACACGGTAAAACTCCGTAATCTTCCCAAGTGTAGAGTGCTCGAGATTTCGCCAAGTAGAAAGGCATAGGTCCTAATCCGGTATGTTGTTCAGAACCGTAAGAAGCTGGCTGATGTTTGCAGTCTTTCAAAGGGTTTCCTGCTGTTGTCGAGACTAAGCAGCCTCAGGTCTTTAAAGACGGACTAAACAAAGTCGAAACATTCACTAGAATTACCTCAATATCCTCTTTTTATTCTATTGTGTTTCTTTAGAAGCTTGTTATCGACTGCTTCTAAAATAGGTAATTCTATAGCTACTAAAATGTAGTTTGTAGGTAAATAAAAAAAAATTATCTATTTTAAGTTCATGATTTTAAATGAGTGATAGTACAATCGAGTTTTCCCCATTGCATAAATATTTTCAACTGCCCCATTGATATAGTGAAATACCAGCAATATTTTCCATTAGTTAGTTGGGAATTTTCAATGCGTGTAACCAAGTAATTAAAACTTTCAGATTTGTCTAAATGAAATTGGAATGTTTCAGCACATCTGCTCCACCAACACCTGACTGGGACTCAATTCAATTATGTCAAAATTTTCAATTGACTTTTACAGTACATTTTGCTATACGACTATACTAATATGTGAATAAAAAGAAGAACACATGTTCCCTGTAGTGTTCTTGTTTGTTTTTTATGATTATTATTTCTCCTATGATTAATGAAGGATGAAAAATATCCAATGAACCGTGCAATTCAAATTTACCGCGAACATGTTCCAACATAGATTTGATTTTCCTCTCAACATTCGACATCATCTCTAACGAATATGATTCGTATGTGACAATTTAAATTTCGTATCATTCCGATTTTTAGATAATTTCGAAATTGCCAATTTACACGTTGTCGATGTCGACGGTGCAATAAATACTAACATTCTAAATTGACAAATAACTGTGACTTTATCACTAACAGTAACTGGTCAGTGTTAGCTAATATTTAGGTATAAGGAGAAAAAGCCATTGAGGGCAATTTTCTCCTAACAGCTAAAAGGGGTACGTGACATTGATTCGGAGAGGGCGCTAGATTTTCACTAGGATCTACTCAAGTTAGGTGTTACTATCTTAAGTTGGGCGTTTATTAAGATAGAAAGCTTGAGAAGTAAAAACTTATGAGGCGAAAAGCTTGGCGGATTCCCTCGGCCAATAAATTCAACCCACTGAGGGTTACGAAACCAGTAAACAACCATCTTGGGGTTGTGCCACTTTACCAAGAGAACTCACCTTGAAACATACATATAAATTCACCAACAAGATCTAACCGTAATTTTCAGTCTTATCTAAGAAGAAATATTTTCGGAACTTTTACCATTTGGTCATCTTGTTATATCGCCCAATTTATCATCAAAGTGTAGGTGTATCAAGATCAATTTCCATGCATGAGCTTCAATACATACAACATACATACCTAGGTATATGTAGAGAGGAAAGAGAGATTTGGGCGTCGTCTAGTGGAAGATTGTGTTAAAGACCAGTTTACCCTAGCTATAGCGTGCATATCATCTACAAACTACCCTTAGGGGTATTTGCATATCTTTGTACCGGCCGTATGCACCAACTAAATGCACACTCACCATAATAATTCTGTGAGAGTATTATGGTATGAGGTGCAACATCATCTTGCAACCAACTTCATGGCACAAGTGTTGAATATTGGCCGATATCAGTCCTATATAAGTTCTTATAAACGTTCTAAAATGGCCATATAGACGACAATATAAACACATTTTCAGTATATCGACTGAATACAAGAGTCCATTCGGAATCGGACAAGTTATTGTTGAAAATAGAACAAGAAGTGACTATTTCACATGAAATGGTTGTACAAAATGAACAGTATAGCGTTTAAATGTAATCTATGAAAATCGAAATCTACAGACATTTTTAACAACGATTCCGTTTTCAATTACGATTTTATTTCTTTTTTTAGGACAAATTTAGGCTCCCGATCTAGGTATTATTATTTATGTCAGACTGTAATTAAACTACAAAAAAAATCGTTAAGTAGGAGCTAAGAAATTCAGTCAAACGTCATGGCATTTAATCGTTTTATTCGGATAATAAGGAATATTTAAAATTTCATACCAGTCGATTTCTAATTGGAAAACTGTCATTTGAATATTTAAAGTAATACTTAAAATTTAAGTACAAGTAATGTAAACACATTTGAAAATATACTCAAATACACCTGTCACTTAACATTAAATAAACCAAAAAAAAGCGAAGGAAAAGACCTTCGTTTAAAAGTTTCAATAGTTAATGTTAATTTTATGCTAGAAGAATAAAAAATTAAGTTACGAATAAATTAACAAAAAACAAAATGTATTTTAAATTAGGCAAATAGAATAATGTGTTGCATTTTTAGTCGGGTAATATTTAGTAGTGGATATTGGGTAATTATTATACTAACAATTAGTTGGATCTTTTATTTAATTCAGTTTGTTTTAATATTAATTAATATTAATTTATATTATGTTGCATTACTAACTTTGATTAAATAACTTATTAATTTATTTATCCCAATAAATAGAATTTATACAGTTCGCTACAGTTGATCTACACATATGTAACTAATAATTTATTCAATTAATACATATTTAATAGATATGTTAGTATAGAATGATGGAAACTGGAATGAGCTTATGAATCAAAGACATGCCCCTTCTACAAAGTTATTTATAAAATGCCTGAAATTTCTTCGCCATTATTAATGTGATTATTATTAATGCGAAAATGGCAGCCGTGGAAAGCGTGAGCTTCTTAATCACAATCCTATAAACATCCGATTCAATTAACCCATCTTGCGTAGAACGATGCTGGTGTCATCACAACACCCGCACAACAGCTTAAACATACAACGACAGAATTTCCTTTCATATATATACAATATACACGCAAACACATATATAATCAAGCTTGTTGACAGGGCAAATACGAAAGGGTGTGTGTATAGACGTATGTATGTATGTACCGGTTTTCAGACTGTCTCAGACTAGAGGAAGGGTTTTCATGTACCCTTAAAGATTAGATTAATCTAATTATAAGGCACATGCATTAAGCATTAACTTTGTGCCATAGCAAGCAATAATTAGTTGCTAATTAAAAGTGAAATTGTTACGTCGTTTGTCTAATTGGTCGTAAACATTCCAGACTCCAATGTATATTCTATGTCATCCCATGAAAATAACCGACCATCGTTTTCTGTCTGTCCGTCTGCCTGTAAAATTGAGAAGACAATTAATGCTATTCGCCGCGTTATTTTAATGTGTTGCCCTTGTTCTAATTTTCTTACTAATCGTTTAAAATAAATCTTTAATTAGTACACAGCCTTATAACTGGAATAGTTTCCGGGATAATTTCCTTTATTATTATACAGCAACATATACATAAAATTAATGTTAGCTGCTTAGTTATCTCGTAAAAAAAGGACGATTGTTACAGATTTTATTACAAATCATGTATTTTTAAGTCGACAGCATAATGAAATATATTCCGCTACGAGAATTCAGAGCTTTACCATCTCAGATCGTCTCACCGTTCTCAGTAATCCCTGCAAAATTTATGTGTTTAACTAAATATTCATGTGCCCAAGCGGTGAATTTTTTTCGTACAGCACCTCTTGTCACTACCTCTGTCGTAATTCATATTTTAAAACCAGACCATGGCAGTGATTAATTCATCTAGATATTCGTAAGCAACTTGAATACTGAAGTAATTAGAGTTGTCAGTCTTGGAATACTATCGACCATCTTTTTATCAAATCTCTGACCCATGATGCTTATTATAATAGAATTTCAATCATAATTTGTCAGATTTAAATTAAATCATTCACAATAATCGCCGTAATCAATTGAATTATTATCGATATTACTGCACAATATTAATTTCAATGTCCAAATTCTGGAAATTGTGACCATTTTATGTGATACTGTAGGTGGTACCATTTGAATTTTGTGTAGGGTGATAGCTATTAGTCGAGGGATTCTAATTCTGGCTTAATTACATTGTCGCCGGATTCGGGCGTGCATCGGTACAGCCTTAATGCGACCTTTCACATGTAATTAGAGGGCGCCATTACTCGACTAATTACACACCTATATGTCGATATTTAATCGGTTCAGTCTACCGGGAATTTATGGAAACACATTAGCAATTAATTTAATTTCCGTACATCAGATCAATGTTGTTTTTTTTCCCTCTCTCAGGGAGAAAATTCAGTTTGAATAGGGTTTTTCCTGGCACCACAGTTATCTCTATCATTCTTTTTTCAGTTCATTCCAGAGTCCATTGGTTAACTGCAAATACGTTAACTTCACGTCGATAGATTGCCTGGTTCCTATTTACATTTACACATTTTTCAGCAGGCCGAAAAATACGGATGCAATAAATTGCCAGAGGATGGGCTTTTTCTCGTTGGAAGCGAGCTTTTCGAATTGCAATGTTAATCAAACCGAAATTTGTCACTGGAATATTAAAGTAACAGCTGGTATTATTATGAGGTTAACAAGATGACAAATTTCAAATAGAAATTTCGAATATCCGTGTATGTCTCTAGTTTATGTGAATGTATGTATGTTTAGATTGTGAGGTTGCCCGAGTTCGTATAGGTTGGCTATTTGGGGTAAAATCTATCGATGATTTCCGGGTGTTCCGCGTTTCCGGCACAGTTGATAGCAGTTTATTTTGATAATTCGACGATGATGATGGGTAACGGTGGTAATAGCTAAAACAGAAACAATAGCCGTGCCGAGCGTAAATATCAATTCAGAGCTTATTGTTTTAGATTTGTCATCGGCAGGAAACTTTTCCCCTTTTATTCGTTTCCTCCTATTCGCCCTAACTGCGATTTATGCCCTTTCTCGCATCACATATATTTCAGTAATCTAGCCCTCTTCAGATGCCATTTTTCTCAATATATCTGCGGAGCCCACTAAACATCTGTGATATATTCCATTAAACTTTTGGCTAATAACCATCTGGCTCTAGATTTATAAGGCGTTTGGAGTCGTTTGCTCCGTTTGTGTCGGTAGACATATTGCTCTAAACAGTTGAAATGACGGTTAGCGTAGCTCTCATTCAGTACCAGACGAAGACTCATTATAATACACTGCCAACGAAATTTACCGACGTTATCGTTTTCTATTTTTAATAGAATCAATAGTTAGGACACGTAATTTTCTTGCGAATAATTTTGATCGGAAAATAGAAAACTGTTCCTACCAATTTGCTGATTTGATTGAAAGAAAAACGAGAAGTCAATAGACCCAATGAGGCGCCAATTTACACGGTTTTTACTGCAAGCATCATCATTTCATGAACATTTCCTCAATCTCTAATGAACACCAATGATTCTTTCTTTGTATCTTTCAAAATATTTGATGGAAGTAGTTACATCTATTTCTTTCGCTTGATAACACATCATATCATGTTCATATAACAAAAAAATATGATAACTACAAAAGTTAATATAACTTAAAATTTCAAATTACTTTTTCTTGTTGTTTCAGGTATGCTGGTCACAACTTTAAGGACGCCCTGTGTTAGCTGTAAAATACCTGAATTTTTGCCCCCTTAAGAATAATCTTCTGCACTCGAATTTTAACCAAGTTTTAGTAGTATTTATATACTTTTGAACCTGTAAGAAAATATATAGGTAGTTTTTAATGATAGATTCTACATTAAAGTTAACAGCTAGTTAAAATCTGGGTCGAAATGTTCTAAAAACAGGAACTCTTTCTGACTGTAAAATAGGGAAGCTGCGCCCTTGCGGTTTCCAAGCAGAAGCACATTCAGTTAGGAAATAATTCAGTATAATTTTCAATTTAAGTATACGTATATAAAAAAATTATAAAACACTGTTTGTAAATAAGTTTAAATAACACCGGCTTCAAAATGAAAAACACAATTAAAATTGAATTCCTGTCCAACGCAAGAACGGTAATAGTAACGAGGATTTACTCTAAAAGAGATATCCAAACGAAAGAAAGTTTATAAGCTTTCATTCACGGAAGGAATTGGGTTAGGTTACTGAATTATTAAAAAAACAAATTACACTAATTACAGGATTTACAATGAAATTGAAGTTTATTCAATTCTTTATAACAATGGAATAAGTCGTCAATTAAAGCACTTAAACGGAAATTGATAGAACATATCAATATTTAACGAATAGTTTAAATAGATAATTTATTAATGAATATTAACAATTTATGGTCAGGAACTATTAAAGAAATGATCGCATAACAAAGGAGCTGAATCACTTAGCCCTGAATTTAAAAGAAAATTCAATTCGTGAAATATTAAATGTCTCCAAACGCAGTTCTTCAACCCTTTCAGATTTTATTAACAATTTAACTGTATTCTGATTCATTTTGTTCAATTGTTCATGAAACTAACAATCATTTCAATGAAGATCTATGAACCAACTCATGTTTTTTACATCAAATTCATTTGGGAATTATTTCTAGAGTTGAATCTTTAAAAGAATCTGGACTTCCTATAATTTACATAAACTGATTTGACCATCATCTATGATATAGTAAACAATTTGCTAGTATATCAGTATTCGTGCCTATAATTATTGAGTTTAACTTTTGAACTAGTTTGTCAATTGACTGATTTCAACAAATAAAAAGTTGTGTATTGTTTCAATTTATTCAAGAGCAATCTCGATGGAATGGTTTCATTTCACGGTTTGTTAATTCATCTCACACACATTTGCAAACATACATACAAACAAACCAAAAAAAAATGGGATTTTTTTTTTCAAAAATGGATTGAATAGATTTGCAAAGCAATGTGAAAAGCGTGTACAAAATAACACATCGCCCAGGTAAAATGTAAAATAGCTTTATAAATATATGCAGGATGTAGTGTTGCATTTTTAAACACGACAGAGGTAGGCCTTTTCCACCTATCAACCTCCCTATTGAATATGTATGTTTAAGCATGTTAGAAACAGAAACAGATCTCCATTCATTTACATATAAAATACAAAAACTAAAATTCTCACTTTCTCGCGACTTTCAGGACCTTGTTGAATACGACGACGACAAACACCCGCCCTCTTGAAACTTTTCAACTTCTCAGAAAATCAAGTTCTGCCTTCTTTAAGACATTTATTCGCTTGGAAATTAACTCTTTTTCCGCTTGACCGAAGTTAACTTCACAACACGCCCCACTTCATTATTTTCGAGAATTTATAGCAGCATCTTCGAACAGAAAACATGACTGTTATAAATAATAATAACATAAAAATGGTATTTTTGCTGTTGTTCATAGCCAATAGAAGGTAACGCAGAGAGAAACTGAGTCGAAATAAATTTCGAAATCGCCAAATAATCCAACCGTCGATATATGTACCTATAGATATAAATACGACGAAACTCTTCAATGCGAGCTTTAAAAGATTTATGTACATGTCAATACAACATATAAACATCGAAATAAATCATGGGCTCGAAAGCCGATTAGGTATAGAATCGAGTGATTTTTTTCGCCAGTTGTAAAATTTATAAGATATTTCTTTGAATCGAAGAGATGGCAGAAAATTGGGGGAAAAACAACAAGAAATTACCTGAAATATATGTCGAAATTTCTAGAAATTCCAACAAAATTTTTCAAAATTAAAATAATTTAATAAACGTTACACATAAATAATAATTTACTAAAACAATTCTGGCACCATTAGTCTTGATTTTCTTCCGGTGACATTTCAGTATTTCTCACAATCTAAAAACAAAAATTCAAATATTATTACGTAATTTTTGTTGTCCTTGTGTGGTAATTTAAAGGGAATTTTTCCTGCAACAACGCAACCGTCGAACTTTTCTCAGAATCTTATATAAAAATCTTCTTATAATACATATTTTTAGAATCACGCAATAGCTTTAAAAGTTTCGCTTTATGGCTGATCGTTTCGAGTTCAGCTTTTATGGAATTATTCGAAGGTCCCTACACAGTTGATTTTTCAACAGATTTCCTTACGATTGTTTGTTATACTGACTGTTGACATTTATCAAAGTTGTACCTTGGCAAGTGTATATTTGTGGACACGTTCACGCGAAAATTTGCACACTTGAACTATTTTACATTCTCATACCAGTTGATCCTTTTTATAATTCTCAGTATTTTCGTAACATTTCCTGGATTATCTTTCTGTGATCTATATGTAGGTATATGCGATGTAAAGTTGTCCAAGTGAAAGCTCACCTATATCTAAGGAACGTGATTGCTAATTTAATTAACTAATTGGGGAGAGCTTGTAGACGACACTTGAAGAGAGAACTAGTGTCCTCGTCCTCTGACGACATTTAATTCGAGTGGGTACTATGAAAATACAATTGACTCAAGAGATTCAGATCGGTAAATTACGTCTAGATAATCTAATAGTTATAACGATTAAATATAGGTCCGTTTAAATATATAAATGGCCAAACACCGAATGAATTTAAAATAATTAATTATGGGTCGGTTGGTCGAAAGAAGCAGTCTTCGTCGGAATTTCAGTAAACAATAGTAAATGGCAACGGGAAATTGGGAGTGTAATCGATGCCATTTATCTCCGGAACTTTTAAATTATAATCAGTCCCGTTTCTATAAATTTACAAAAGCGGAATTTCAAATGAAATAATTTTACATTTAAAAATCACCTTCAATAGATAAACCTATAATAAAACAATAATAAATACTTGAATTAAATAACAATCGATCTTCCTTAAAATACATTAATATTCAGATGGTAATATTTTACACTATTCACTGTTTAAAATTCGAGTTGATGGCTCCAAAGTACAGGTTGTAAACGGATACATAAATCAAGGTGGCCTGGATAACGCTAACGCCACCACCACTGCCACCACCACCGCCACCACCATCGTCGCTACCGCCTCCAGTGAAAATTACATCACGGTATTGCGCCACCATTAAAATAATTCTAAACTTGCTCTTCTTATATGCCACTATTTAGGACTGCTTACGCTAAGAACGTGGCTGCTGTTGCAAATTGTTGAGATTAAATCAGGTATATGTTTAATGAAATACAACATCATACAGGATTTGCGTTGCATCCTTCGAGGAAGTATAAAGGAACTTTATTGTTCCAAATACATAGACATAATAACAATGATGATATCTTAAATAATTGGATATTTTCTTGAGGTACATTAAGATATTTGTGAAAATTTGATAGATGATATTTTATAGGCGTCATAGACCTATTAGTATCATAATTATAATTGAGTCTAAACTTCAACTATATATGAATCAGTTTGAGGTTCTTCCTCATTTACAGAACATTCTACAACCCCGAAACCTTGAGTATCTACGCCTATCGATTCCAACCTATCCAAGATATTATCGATCGATAAATATCAGGTAAGGAACATTGTGCAAAGATCTGAAAACCGATTAGTTTGCAGCGTAACAACTCAGGCGCACCCAGACCTCTGGATCAAGAGGAAGGAACCGCCATTATTACTACCACCACCACCACTATCACCATTACCACCGCCAATACCTTCGTCCTCCCTTGCCAAGTAACTTGTTAATCACTCGATAAATACCACTATCGTTTACCAACTGTCATTGTTTAAGGGTGAAATTGAGACGCTCGTCTACACAATTTCCAAATAAACTGTGGAAATTTGCTTAATTAAATTGCTTCTATTTATAGAATTAATAGGAGAAGGACTGAATCTTTCCAATCATGTTAAACTAAATAACTAAGTTTTTTCTTTATCGATATGAGTGTGTTGGAAATTTTCGTTACCCTTTGATCTTGGTTTCAAAGGATATAACTTAATCAACATTCTGAAGATAATTTAACTAATTTCCTTCTATTGCTGGATGTATGTATGTATGTACATATGATGTAAATTCAAGGAAAATATTACGCGTTGTTGATTGCCAGTTCAATATTGATAAATACTAGAACATTGATAGGCCTTTATATCACGCAGTTAACCAACACAGTACTAATTGAAAACTTATCTTAGCGTACAGAATTGGATCAATAAACAACGTGTTAATATGGTATTGTAGTTTTGATTCAATAAATTAAATTAACAATCTTTCCAATTTTCGTATTTCCTGTTAAAATTTCCATCGAAAATTCCAATATTTTTACGCCACATGAATTTCAAATTATTGGAAACGGAGAATTTTGAAAATTTTCATTATTACACCACCCATTAATATACAGAAATTTCGGATTGTTTCTAGATGGCGTTTAGAATTTCCGATATACCAGTTCGTGGTTATCCCATTGGTTGGGCTAATACAATTTTCGTGTTTGATTCGCACCGGAGCTGTATTGTGAGTTAATGTGCGACCGGTTAAGATGGCTACCAATTCAAAGCGTAGCTCCTGAGACGCACGATGAATAAAGATAATTAAACCATGAGCCAGAGCTCATTTAAGCGAAATAGGGATGACAGTGATGGTAAGGATGACGACGGACGGCTAACAAGTCATGGCTTCACCTCTCCACAACAAACGATGTACCGGGCAACATCATTTATCGCCCGTAGAGTTCTGAAGAACCCATGTGTGTGTGTGTGTTGGATGCACCACTAGCTAAATGGACATCATTATTTACTAGAACAATCTAGTAAAGAGGGAGAAAGAAAGACTGAATGAATGTAGTTGATGGTTGGGTGTGAGGGGCTAATGCTGACACGGCTCCCCAATTAGTTTCAACTTGCTAGGTGCTTTGCTAGAAAAACGGATTTCTCACACAAGTTTATTGTCGGTGCTATACTTTCCCTGTTGTAAGGAGTGTGTTGCCCGTCCTGTAAAATTCTGAATTTTTATTTCTTTTTGCTATTCGATACTTGTCAAGAGGGTTGTCAGTTCGATGGGGCAAAATCGATATGAAGCTTTTAATTAAAATCATCTCAGAAGAACGGTCGATAGTACACGATGGGAACTCTACAATAATGTTAATAACTTAACAATTATCCTCCCCATACAATTACAGGTTCATACATAAATATCTACAAATATAACTTAAAAATATGCTTTAGATAACAACCCTTATTTTGAATACGTACTGATGAAAAAAAAATGATACACAAATTATTGATAGAATAATTAATGAGTTTGCAAAATTCCCAGCAGAATAAACTTGTCAAATATCCCCAAAAGATTCAAAGTTGTGCTCGGTCAGCAAAACAGGATCGAATGACCGATCACTTTCTTCAACAATCAAGTTCCCTGTTATTTTTTTTGATGTCTGATATGCGTCATATGTGGATTTGGAACAAACTTTTCAGCAAACACAGTAATTGATGAAACTCAAATAATTTTTAATAATTTTCCTCAG
Source organism: Iselma pallidipennis (assembly GCA_037464855.1). Classification (NCBI taxonomy): domain Eukaryota; kingdom Metazoa; phylum Arthropoda; class Insecta; order Coleoptera; family Meloidae; genus Iselma; species Iselma pallidipennis. Next base: position 343,192 of record JAZBHA010000003.1, read on the forward strand.
TCTATCATCTGACGGATTAAAATTGATGATTACGTTATTATGAATTATTTAATATGTATGTCTAACTTTTATACGATTCGGAGACGTCGAAAATATCGTACATCAGTAGGCAATTTATCCATGGACTGTCAAATACGGTCGACTAACCTTTATCTAGCTTAATCCGTCCTCTGTGGCCGAAACGTCTTATCTGGTCGCTTTTTCGTCAAGATAAGTCCTGAAAGATGACTGCAGAGGCTAAAGTTCAACAGTGGACTCTTTAAATAACGATAAGACTCTCAATCTGCCTTTCTTTGTTTGAATTAATCGATCATTTC
>JAZBHA010000003.1:343587-364718 GCA_037464855.1 Iselma pallidipennis
TTCTGGAAATAGCAGTTAGGCAGATCCTCTATTTCCGGTGTTCAATTTAGGGTAAACTCCCGACGGGTGTTCTCGTATCAACTTCGGGATGTTGATTACCCGGAGCCTGGAGGATTTACTCCCGGACTATTCCTACATTCTAGACGATCCACTTTTTCTTATCCTATCCCAACTTCCTATTAAAAATGCATTAAAACTGTTAAATATGATAGCGAAGTTTTAGAATGTGAAATTATAAATTTTATTAAAAATAAAAATCAAAAAACTTTGAACAGCATTAGAATCGATGTGAATGTGATTTTGATTGGTTGAAGTACTGCGGGTATTTTTAAGAAGCTTTGCGTTTCCCCCGGTTTTAGACCTTCGTTAAATTAACCATATTTGTTTTCTTTGCGACCACCTGTTCGTTAGATAGCAGAGAAACGCAAAACGTTAATACGATGCAACAATCGAATAATCCTGGAGAGTAAAGGCAATTTGTGAGGATTTCCTGGACTGGGATGTACGGTTGAGTTGGAAAGAAGTGAAACCAGCACACACTAAAAAAATAAAAAAAATAACATCCACACACAACGCAAAGGTAGAGTTTATCACCATGGTAGTTTGTCGTGTCTTTTATTATTTTGATAAAACAAAAGGGTCCAATAAAAACTACATAAAATTTTATAATATTGTCTTTTTACTTCCTATAATAACGATACATGTTCAAAAGGATGAATTTCGTCGTCTTGAGGATCTTAATAAAATAAAACTAGATTATTATGGTTGATTCCAAATTAGATGAAATTTGACAACATTTTTACGAGTATAGAGTTATTTTTACCATATTTTGAAATAACCGTTTTATCTAAAGTGTGAAATTTGTAAAGGAACTACAACAAATCTTTTACAAAATTGAGTTTCATCAATAGCACAAAAATTCCTTGCCACCATTTATTTTATATTTTCCGTTACATTTGCAAACAGGTCCAGCTCCATTTCTCTGTACAAATGAAATATACCGGAAATATTTTGTGTCCACGACATGTCATTAAAGTGTAATCCCATTATCAGATAATTAAATATTACGTCACGGCTATTTCTTGTTCTGTGCTTCAAACGACACCAACATATAGATTTTTCTTAATCGTCAACATTTCACATTTACAGGTCTTTTAGTGAACGTTTATTCGACCTTAAATCACTCGTATTTCCGTTTTTTTTTCCGCACCCTCATGCATGCATATGTGTACATTATAAAGGCTTTTTTCGCTTACGTTCTATATCTCGTTCTCTCGTTGTTAGTTTCAACATATCGCAAACTTGTGTTAATATATACCTATATGTATAGGAGAGAAACCGACAACATAGATCTGTGGAATGTTTTAACATATTCGCTCCTTCTTTTTTTTTTTTCTTGCAAAGGGGAGAGAAAAAATCTTCAACAGAGAAGGAAGTTTATCTTCTACAACCCGAACGAACGAACGCTACTCGTATAAATGCAAATATCTACAACCTCCTCTCGAATCACAACACCTTGTATCGGTTCATTTAAATATTTCATCTTCATTTCATACGGGACCGCTTGCAAACTTTCAACTAATATAACTTTCTCAAACAACATACATTTGTAGTGTTTGCCAAAGACTATAAAACATAAACTCTTAAACGGAGATTTGGTGCAATGAAACATAGCCTAGATAAATACAAGAAATGTGAAACAAATATCAGTATACGGACATTTTAATAAATATTATTATGCATTAGAAATTATATATTTACTATGTAAATACACCCATCAGAGGCTTGGAATTGAATGTGTTTTGTTGGTTTCGTACATGTTGACAATGCTGACAATTGTATATGAATATTATATTTTCACTATTGCCTAGATTTTATCATGCAGAAATTTGTAATGAGCATGTTTGGTATGGCAATGGAAGTTCATGTACGAATTACAATGAGGATTTTATATTTACACAACAGCAAGTAAACAAAACTGCAAATATACTCGACAAGCATGAAATGGTTTCAATTGTTAACGCTTAGTATGAATAGTTGAATTTTAATTGTTCTTGACATACATCAACATTAGCTTGTTTTTGATCATTTCTAAAGAGTTTTACCACACTCAAGAGGAGCAAATTCCATCTGAGCTCCTTTGCTTTTACTTTAAAACTAATACCCTTCTACTTTTTTCGTGAACCATTAAAATATAAAATAATCCTTTAACAAAATACACTGATGATCCGTGATGGGAAGGTTTAAGATTTTATAATTCCCGACTAGAATGCTTTTCTAGTCTATACGGATGGATTTTTGGACACCGCCTCAACGGAGGAACGTATCGGCAAAGAATAATAAAATGAGTTGGTAATGGATTTTGCTTGTGCATCCGAACTGACAAAAAGACAAGAACAGATAAAACGTAAAAGAAAAAAAAACGAAGAGGGCGAACGGCGAAACGGTGGTAGTAGATGAATCGGATTTATCGAGTGAATTATGAATCTCAAACATATTTATCATGGACTTAGTTAAGCTGTTTTGAATTTCATCAAATGAAACACAATTCGATTGTGAAATTTAATTTCTTTTATCGTTCTCAAAATTAGAATCGATTCCTTCGTCTAGTGAGATCCGAGTTTTATATAATTAATCTCGCTCTTTTTCCGGTAGTTAGGTATTTTTCATTCAGATTGTCGTATTTGAATTATCCCAGTTTATCTTGGTTGATTCAAATCAGTCGACCGTTCTGTTCGAATGTTTTCTTTTCTCCACCTCTCTTGCTCCTCTTTTTCCTACTACGTTTTTTTTTCTATATTAGTTTATGTGTGAGTGTGTCGACTTCCATTCCAACAAACATTAACGATATTATTTGCCCGGAAAAGAAGAGAAGCGGAGATCCACCTCCTTCAATTCCTGTTTAGATGCCGTGCGAATTTCACCAACTACGCACCGTTTCGTTTTTTTTTCTTTCGCCTTGCCTCTAACAAAAACTCATCTAGCAAAGGGACAAAGTACGTCGCCAGTGACAAACGACTTTCTCATGGTGGATGGTCGGGCAGCTTCTCTGTCTTCTGGGTGAGGATTTACGTTAAGTCTTTGAAAAGAATCAATTTCGTAAGCGTCGAAGCGGCTCACGCTTACTCACACGTATACAACAGATACCTAACAAACTCATACGAAACATAAAAATATCTTTCTTTGCCTTAAATTCTTGATGCTTTGCAGAAAAGTTGTAGAGGTCAAAAAGAATTATTAAGACGACACTTATTAAGGCTACCCTTGGTGACATTTGTTCTACCATTACATTAATGAAACAATCTTCTCTATAATACCAGTTGTATAGGGTGCATGGTAAGTGTTTCTCATCTTAAATTACGGGAGTATTTTAGATTTATAACCGTCTACGGGTCTAATTTTTCCGACTCCGTTATGGGGGCTCAAGAAAGAATGGAAAACAGGTACGTACAGCTCCGGACACGAAATAAATGTCAATTTTTTCCACGATAAAATTTATATATTCAAGCTTGTGGGACACGCAAGTTGTTTAACTGCTTTTCGCGGTAGAAATGGTGGTTGGTGTTGGTGGCTGTTGTAGTGGAGACGGTGGTAGAGTTTGTGGTAGTGTCGGCCAACCTGAATGTAAATATTGATATTGACGTTGTGTTTTCGAAGTTCTTGTTGGGTAACATTGGAAAAACTCGAGTGGATTTTGTGGTGATGGTTGGTGGAGTACCCTTCACACAAGCTACTTTATTTTTAACAGGTCTACGTGTTGTGTTGTTGTTGTTAGTTTTCCGACAGACAGCCAAACTGAGATTTTCAAGCAATAAAAATAGGATTCAATGTAACTGTGCAACAGACACCTTTAGATAAAATTGAACAAAATTGAAAATCGATTTCCGGTGGTTTCTTTTTCAAAATCGTTGAAAACTGTTCCCAAAGATTTTCCCTACAAGTAAATTACATGTTTCCGTTAAAACTTCTCAAATCTCAGATTAAATACTTTGCATCTAAAGAGGAAAATTTAAATTAAAATCCCTTCAGCCCGTAACTCATATGCATACCATTGATCTTACTTTATGGTTAAATGAACATCGAGATTGCCTACATGTCTGTTGAGAACCGGTGTGGTAATGATAGTGGTGATGGTCATGATGGTGGTGGTTGTTTATGGTGGCAGGGGTCCACAATTTTCCCCTTGGTGAATCTAAATACACCATATTTGCTGATGTATTTCCGGGTGCTATTATAACACCGGAAGTTGTTTGTTAGACCACTTTAATACTTATTTACAACAAATTTGCTATATCATTAATCTTATTTGTAATTCTTTTTCATATAACGTTGTCCAGTGATTTCCAATTGACTGTTAATTTATCATACAGAATACTCTAATCACATCATTGTAACTAACTAATAAATAATGGAATAAATCAATAGATTCGAACCGACTGATTAAACTTCAACCCTCACTTTATAATCAAATTTGTTGAAACAATTGAATATAATATAATAACAATATGGAACTGTGAATGAGCACTTTCAACATGTTTTAATTGCATATTCAATGGACGTATCAATGAGATTTAAATTAACAAAGGACGATTTAAAAAGTTAAAGTGTCAAGTCTCATATACAATATACGTATATTTGTGTGTACAAATTAGTGATGCAGGTGTCGAATCGTAACGTTCTTGCTTCGACGTGGTCCGTAATTAGATAGACATTAATACTACCGTGCACCATTAGTGTCCCAATGCAATTCCTGGTGAACACAGCCGCTTTATAGGGTGTCGTAACAGTATTCTCCGGCCTGAGTCCTTTTACGATTCGAGGTCCTAAATCCGAGGTGTACGGTCGTTCAAGGTAATTTTCTTTTGGGTTTGAATTACATAGAACAGTTCGAGTGTGAATTACGACATGAAGCGATTTTGCAGTCTTTGAAGTCGGCCATGAGTGAAATTCAGTCCCGTATCCTCTGTGTGTTTTGAGTGTACTGTGTTTTCTCGGTGATGGTGGTGGTGATAGTAGTAAGGCTCTTTAATTTGTTTCATGTACCTGAAACATTCAAACTCTATGTTGGTTATTTTTTATGATGTTACACTGCAACCGAATGCCTTTGGCCAGAATTTATTGGATGACAACAAAGTTCGTCCTGTTATTATTGTTACTACATTGTTAACATCATTATTTTTTTGTTTTGTATTCAGTTTTAAACAAAATAAATAAATAAACAAGCAGTTAACTGAAAAATTTTTAATTTAATTCAAAAAAGATGCTTAAATTAGTAATACAATGAATGAGGAAAAAACCACTTTATACTTAATGAAATATGGCAGAGTTTGACGACGGTCAATAGAAATATAATTTGCATTACAAAGAGTACTACACAAATTTTCCGGAAAATGAGAGAACGAAAACGGTATAAAAGCCAATCCAGTTTCTTAGTGGCTTCTAGTCGGACACGATTTTTAATTAAAATATCGTTGATTAACTGTTGTTAGTCGTTGAAATGTGCGTTTTATATATGAAAAAAAGCTACCATTCCTTCTTTTTAATGGAACAGAATTTCACATTTTAACACAAAAAAAAATTCAAAATATAATTGCAGCATTACCATGACTCTTGACAATAAATTTCAAATTAATTACCAATCGAATGAAAAGTGGCAGACAATTATTCATTGCAAATTTATTAAAATTTTCCATGTAAAAATAATTTATTGAATGTACTACGCGAACACTCATATTATTATAATTTGATTGGTTTATAACTTTATGGAGTAATATCGGTGTTTAAATTGTCATTTCCTGAAAAAAGTAAAATAAAAATCGCATTACAATTTCTAGAAAATTATAGAATAATTGGGTCGGTGTAACAACTCATATTTCCCATTGTCACTTTGATTGGTCACAAATGTAATTTTCCACCTATACCATACATAAGATCAATTGTGGTAATTTCCATTCATCAATCACATTTGTTTCTATTGTTTCGCATCCGTGCAATCGATTAATAACGGCCAGGTATATACTTATATTTCAACTGAACTTTATCAATTCAATCCCTTTTCTATGATAATTATTGTTGTAGTATTTCAAAGGACATTTCACGTACATACCTACTAGTTGCTTAGAATTCCTTGACAACAATGATATAGCAATTAATTTGCGGCTTTTAATGAATATATGTTTGTAAACTTCCAACTATTGCCTATTTACAAAGCATGTCAGAATTACTCTCTAATCAACTTCTAGTACGGTCCTTGTATCTACAGCAAGGGAGAATAGATACAGCAAAGTGTTCAGTAATCATTTATTGAAAGTTTGAATTAATTATTATTATTCTAAACAACTATCATATTATAGGTGTTCCTTTTCGCCCACCTAAAACTGACCTCTGTTGCGTTCCACAGTTTTCATTATATTCTTAACGTAAGTGAACTTATAATGAGAATATCATAACGTTATGCTACAATCTGCTATTCACTTTAGTTTGAAATAATTCATTATGTTTGTTGAGGGTTTAATCCGCTTAAGTACAGCTTTGTTGTTTGTGTAATTCTACTGATTTTATACTAAAACCGCAACGGTAAAACAGCACTAAATTTCCTTTCAATTTATAACTCAATCTCAAAACTGACTATACGTTCCTGAAAATTTTCTAACATAATTCATTTAGAACGAAAAAAGAACAAAATGTTCCAAATTCAAATGGAATTGATTAAAGTTAACAAATCAATTTACAAACTGTCCAGTTTCACGTCACTTGACACCACCATCACCATGATGAAATAGGTCATGAATTTCAATACCTCAACCGTAGACTATAAATCACCTTCATTCGATTGAAACATATGAAAAGTATACCCCAAATACACACAAAATATAATAATTCATTTATAAAACAAAAAATAACAGCAGATAAAATATACATAACTAGTTATAATATTATCTCTTCTGTTATCCCCATATTTGCCGGGATCACATGAAGGATCTCCCACAGGAGCTCAGTACTTTAGAAGCCTTAAGAAGGAAGTTCTTAATTAATGAGAGGATGTTAGTTGGACTTTAATATTGTATAACACAATGAGCGGCTCGTTCACTATTTTGTCCCGCACACAACGTACGCACACACAAATTCGAAACAAGCAAAAAGGAAACTCTATACAGTCCTTTGAAATTAATCTTGAAATTATGTCAAGATTCAAGTTTAATTATAATATTGGTAGTGTAACTTGCAAAATTTATCCCTGGTTTAAGTTTCAATAAATTTCTGTACATATATGTATGTATGACGAACAGGAAGAGAGAAAGGGAGAGAGAATGAGAGATAAAAGGGTGAGGAAGAAAGAGGTGATGTCAGGGTTGAGAGTTTGTTGAGTCTTAGTTTGAATATCGTAGTGGTCAACCGTAGGAAGTAATCAGGCAACATGCAGAGAACTGCTCTTTGAACAGCTTCCGGTCCTGAAACATACAAGTTATTGTGTCTCCGGAGTGCCGGCAAAGCATTACCGATTCAACAACAAAATCAATTCCAGTCACATCAACTAACCTTCATAGGTGTTTTCACGTTTTAAAATGCAATTTTCAAGAAATATACTTATCAGATTAAAACTGAATGTGTAAAAGCTTTAAAAAAATAACGCTCGGAAGTCTCTTATCTTATAAACTACAGCAAATTATGATAAGTTGAAGTGAAACCAGTAAAAATGGCGGTTTAAAGTAGGTATTAATCCTTTTAATTAGGTGCTAATAAAGGGGAATAAAACTGATGAAATTTTCAAATCAATTCAACTTTTATTTGTGTGTCTCCAGTAACACTCCCTATACATTGCTTGGCATTTATGCCAACGGATCTTGAATACATAACAGTCTCTCCCTTATTTTGCTTCAACGATGATAAAAAATTCTGACTACCTATGGAACCGAGAACAAAAGCAAACTTCTATCCCTTGTGTCCGTTGCTAAGTTTAGTTAAATTTAAGATACTCCAAACGTCGCTTGGAGATACAAAGAATCTTTTATGAGCAATTTTAGTCATTTAAAACAATCACTCCGGCCAACAAAAATGGTGAACACTGTAACTCATAGACAAATTTAGTCAATATTGTATTGAATTTTGAACAAAAGGTGACGGCAGATCTGTATTTAAAATGGTTTCACTTCGTGGTATTAAATAATCTAATGCTTACAAATACAATATATATAGAGAGAGAGTGACAGGAATTTGTAGCAAGAATGTTCGAACTCTAACAGCTGTCAACCCCAGTAACCGCGAGCGCTTCCTGCAATCTCTAGAAAGGGTACGTTGTTATATTCAGCTTGACTTTCACACAAGTAACATTACATTCAACATACACTACACCAATCCACAAGGATTAGTCTAATCAGAGCTGTCGCATTGTTGACTTGCTTAGAAATCTGGCCGGACCAACCCACGTCAGTTGGAAAATTTCAGACAACAATATGAAAGAAAAACCTTAATCCAATTTTCCTGATGCTTGTATGATATGCTCCAGACACACTGAATAATATTAGAGAGTTTTTTTTCCACCTTCTTGGAGATTATTCTCACAATCAGTTGTAGAACTAGACTAGAAGGAAAAAATCAATACGTACTAACGTACTATTAGTTAGAATTAATGCCTGTTGTATCGTCCGAGCAGATCATTTGTGAAGATTTAATTTCCGAAAAGTATATATCAACACTATTCCAACGCTAAAAGCTATTTTTGGTATATTCCTTACTATAAATTTAATTATCGTAACCAAGTTAGTTAATTACAACGTTTGCCTGCGGAGAAAGGGAAAGACGAGAACCGACAGATTGATTCCCTTCTTGAACTCCTCCCTTATTACTACCAATCAGAAACTGTGCAATCTGCTAGTATCAATTAACCAAACATAACTGTGCTTTCTCTCGCACTAATTGATTTACAAAAGCAATTTTATATTACATATCCTGTGATAAAGATGCGACAGTCTCTCATGGAAATAAGAAAACTTTTCAGGATGAAATTTTCTTAAACCGGTGCTTGATGCAACGATTAAACAAATAAATAAAACATGCCTATTTTTATATTAATTCAAATGGTCCTGTGTTGTGTGGTAGAAACGAAAATCTTTCTGTGTGGAACTTATCGTAACAATGGTTGTTCCACGTGTGTAAACGTACGACCTAGACCAGGACAAAGAAGGCACGATGAGCCTATCCAGAACTATTGTACCAAAGTTGGGACCTCTTCACGGTAATTGCCCGGAACGTTGTGTTCTTTGTGAAGGTGATTGCTTGAATCGTTCGAATTCAACCTATGTAATAAGGATTGAATAGGCATTACTAAACGTTCTATTTAAACTACCACCAATTCAACAGATTGACACACTAATTTCTCTACTGGATATTTTTATGTTTTGACCTCAATTTGCTTGAAATTTTCGAAAATTTCACATAAATTCCAACACTTTGTATGTGGTAGCAATAACGATACGTTGTTAGCAGGTAAAAATCAGCGACATCTTGCAAACCTCATTAAAATGCACGACATCGTAACGTACCCGACACGTACCCGGTTACGAGTTTCCCTTACTCTGTCGTCCTCTTCACCCTATCCATAGGAATCTCGGTGTTAATGCATTAAAGAGGTGTCTAAAATGAATCCACCCTCACTCTTGTCGCCCGTCTTTTCACTATTATTACTGTATTAATAAAAGCTTCACCATAACGGCTAATGTTCAGAATGTAATGAATGTGCAGCTAATGAGAACATAAATTCGTTAATTCATGAATATTCGAACGACCAACGATTATGTCAGATGATCAGTCAGCAAGAAAATAGCCTCGTCTGTACTTAATCGAATTGTCACAATGAAGACTTATTAGTCCCATTGCAACGGTTTAACTATTCTTCTTCTTTTTGTTTTCAGTGATTACATCATCAGTAGACGCCGTATTGGGTAGAAGTGCCACATTGCCTTGTGACATTGAACCAGGCATTAGAGAAGATCGTGTCTATATGGTTCTATGGTATCGAAATACACATAGTAAACCCATCTACAGGTAAACTGTTTCTATTATTATCTTGATAATTTATCAATATCATTACAAAAAATATATATTTAGTCGATTTGAACCGTTGCTGATTCGATCTTATTTCCGGCAAGGGTTAAGAAACTGCGGACTGGACAATAATTTAATTGGAATCGACCGAAAGGGTAAAGGAAATTGTTCAATCCCTAAACTAAATTGGGCAATTATCGCAATATCAGGAATTGGCGGGAACGATTCTACAATTATTACGTTAAATTACAGCAAACTACCAAGACTGTAAATGTATGTGGTGTGATAAAAAAATTAGTTTCCTTTACAAATAAAAATAAATAAAACTATTTCACAAACCATAAACTGTAAATAAATTGTGCAATCTATTCAGGGTTTTTATTTGTTTTCAATCAACGTTTTTCCAATATTAGTAAAACTATAGTTGGATGAAATGCATGCGACAGACATCATCAGTCATGATGATAATTTATTATCTTTTACATAAATTACACGCAGCATACAATTAATAAAACAACTTTACACTTAATAAATTCAACACCTTTTTATGTTGTAAATGCATAGCATAAAAAGCTCTACATAGATATTGTGATAAATGTAACATAATCGCAGATTTACAAAAGCAGCTTGATGGAACAAATTAAGCTATACGAAAGAAATTTGTTACATTACGTTACATTAAAACCACTTGGTTTTATAAGACCAAATTGTAACTATTATATGATAAATGTAGCTCGTTTTGAAATGAAAACCTTCAATAGTATCACATAAAACATCAAACAGCCGAACAATACACGATTTTATTTCTTGAATTGTTATAAAGTCTTTGATTGATGTAATGATTTGCATTAAACCAAATATATTTATACAATTATTTTACAAAAAACCAAATTGCAATAACTAATCTAACTGGCTGAATATAAAGCAATTTTACCTACATCAAATTTAGTTTGGTTTCGATATTCTCGTCGAGTTTGATGTTATTAATTGGATTTCGTCTGTGACCTGAACCATAATCACAATTTATGTGCAGGAACAGAGAAGTGCTCCTCGACTATAATCGATACTATATAGCAACTATTGAACCATAATAAACATTATAACTTAATAATATTAAAGGGATCCTCTTCATAACACTTGTAAATATTAGCTTATGTGTATATCTTGCCCGGCGCATCCACCATATGTCGATCACATTACAATACCAATTCTATTTATAAGTATGTATATTATTATTGTAAATAATCAACATAAAGGTCAAGATTCGATAGTTTTCTTATCAGCCACAAGAATATAGCGTTAAAGTTGTTATGCGATCACGTTTTATTCAATGCACTGCAGGTGCGTGCTTCTCCTACTTGGTATATTGAAAGCAGTTTTATGGGATCGTGATCAAAATATCCAATAGATAGTTGAAGTTATGATCAGATCGAATCGTTCTGAAAGAACGAAAAAAATGTAATTTATAACCCAAATAAGAAGCAGGCAAAAAAAATACCGATATAATAAAAGACAATACAATTTAATTTTTGATTCAAAACTAAATTGGAGTAGATTTAATCAAAGAAAGAGTGTATGATTTCAATTTTCCAGAGTGATTTCTACAATACTATTAAAATGGTGAAGTTTTTTGTTGTACAAACATGAAATCTAAAAGAGATAATAATCATGCTTGCTGCCATTCTTAATCTCAGAATGGAATGAATAAATAAATAAAAGCGAACATGCAGACAGTAAGATAGAAACAACTGATAATAGCGCAAGTAATTATAAAGTTTCAGGAGGCTGCAATCTTTGTGTATATGTATTGTATATTATAGCGATAGATGAAATTTTCATCCTCTATTGTTCTATCAGTCTTTTTCAGTTTTAATACAATTATTTCGATTGAATTAAGATAATTCTAAATGGTGGTTTGACAGGAGATTCAGGGACTTTTTGATTACAACCATGATTATCAACATTTTACGACTAGTCGAAACTAAAAACAAATCTAATTTTAGTTTGATAATAAAACAAAGACATTTGGATAGTTAGAATGGACTGATAAGTATTGATAAGACTAACAAGAGATTCTATCAGGTGTAAATTTTCGCATCTCAATAAAACGTAACATAAACTTTTCTGATCTTACAATAATAAAATAAGAATTCGAACAAATTTCGTTAACAAGTTTTGTTAGAAATTGAGCTGAATTTAATTACCTACCAAGCTGGGTATTAGTTAGTTAATTTTAATGAAGTTCAGGATAGTGGCCAGCCAACAAACTGACCCCTTCTTTCTCCACGCCCTAACCAAGTTAATTATTCACGTCAATGAATTGACTACATACTAGTTAATATTAATAAGATTCCATCATAATCAGTTGTACGTATCGAAATCTTGAAAAATACACTTTTTTGTATGTTTGTATTTGACGAAATTATTTGTAAATTACTAGTTTTCTAATCAGCACTGAAGATGTATAGATCCGTTGCTCCCTTTTACTGGTGGTTTGAATTATTCAGTGTATAGAAGCGTGAGAAATAAGGAGGAGACAAGGTTGAATTGCCGCGAATATAAACCGTGTTGAAAATCATTTTGGGCTCAGTTCATTATATATGTAATTAGCTAGTTATCTTGAACAGCAGATGTCGGTTTATCTGGATGGGTGTTTGAAAATTTTAACAAACATACAGTGGTGGTGAACACGCACAAAAGTAATTGAACGTTTGGAGAACACACGACGATATCAATTTTTAATGTCATCTTTATCAACGATGATGGATAATGTAATTCGAATTCGGACACGTTAACACGAATCACCAACATTTGATTTTTCAATTCTTTCCATGTCTGTACATTTTTAGATAGGATCGTATATTCTAGAAAGTAATTTTCAATTATATCATTCTGCCTAAAGGTTTGTTTACATTTTCAGAATTTTCCTATGCTATTATTTCATGTTTTAATACTCTTACCTTGAAGAGAAACCACTAGTCTGTTATATAAAACTACTCTTGATAATTTAAAGCTTAATTGTAACTTGCAGTTAAATTATGTACGAGTTTCAAATTTCGAACCACCAATCAGTTGTAAATATCGAATAAACTCGAAACAACAGAAAGTTAGAACTGTTTTTACCACCGTCGTTGTTACTGGTTAGAATTTAATTTGTTGTAATTTTAGATTAAGTATAAACAAATGTGTTTGCTTTAATATTAAAACACAATATTTATCTATATATGTGTATCATTTTTTTTCATATGTGTGTGTGTGTGTGGATAGCCGTACGGATAGAGTATATGTGTGCAGCAGTATGAACTAATAGTTACATTAGTTCGGATTTATATACCGTATTTTCATTTCTCGTAACCAACTGCACTCGCTCGAATGCTCACGGGAACGTAAAATAAGCGGAAAAATATTCGACATATGTATGTATATATGTTGGCAAACACAGAGCGTGTATTAAATTGTATCTGCATAACGAGAACGAGAATCAAATTACCACAAACGCCGAGAAATGAGACATGTTTTAGTTCTCTCCCATTTATTGCTTCGTTTTGTACAGATTCAAAAAAAATTGAAATAATATAGTTGTTAATAGCGAAATTGTTCTTGAAATATTCAACAATTTTAAAATATTATACACAGTAGTACAAATAAGATATGGAAATTTATATTATTTAATCAATTAGTGTGATGGAGCGGTTTTAATTATATTTATTGTGACGGATTTATGTGAGCTGCTTTAATCATGATTTGTAGTTTTCCAATTTTTATCCAGTGTGACAAAGGTAATTGGCCAGTATGTTATTTACGTCATTCTGTTTCAATGCTAAAGAGAGCATGACACGAACTTAGTGTAAATATCGATATTTATCTTCCATCAACTGTGAAGTGATTTACTATCATTTTCAAAAGCATTCGGTAAATTTTTATTTAAAAATTCATGCTTGACACCTGGAATTTCAATTCCAATACATTAATTTATATGAAATGCGCAAAGTATTTACACGATTTTTGGCATTACCTTTATTTTTTTAAAGAAAAAAAACCAAATAAAGCTTGCAATTCGATTATAACTAGATTTAGTAAAGTTGTTAAACAGGAGATGGTTTAGTGAAATGCTGGACAAATAGAGATACAAATCCTGTTAATTTATTTCATCGAGTTCCTCATTAAACGAGAACAAGGCGGCATCGATATAAATCTGCTTTTCGCTTAGTAGATGGTGTGGTGTGGGTGTCGTCCAAATTTCTCTATTTCTCTTCGCCTTCCCCAACATCTCTTCATTCTCCTGACAGATTAGAAAGCCTCCAGAAACTGTAGAATTTCGTACTAATAGTAGAAAAGGTAACATTTAGGAAGCTATATTAGAGTGTCCTGGCTGTTATTTTGGAGGTGCGACCCAGGGGACCACTTCACGGCACAGCTAATGATAACGCTTCGGTGTGCAAATGAACGACGAAATGGGGACAAACTTTAAGCACCACTGTTCTACCCTACATCTCTTATCCTTACTAGTACTACCACCATCACCACCAGCCCATTTCCTTCTCTTGCCAGTCTCATCGAGTTTTCGTCTTTTGCGTTCTAGTCAAGATTAATGTAGAAATTCCAACAGAGGTGAGCTCATTTCCTTTACAATCTCCTTTGGAAAATTAATGCGACGAAAGACTTTAATAACAAATTCATAAAATATATACTTGCACCTTATTAAATAAAGGACACTCTAGCTTTAACAGGAAGTGGCTGAAATGGTCTTTTCAGTTTCCCATTCCATTTTCCTTTCAATTTCATTCGCAAATCAACAAGACTAGGCCATTATCGCCAGCCGCACCTGATGCCTCTGATTTATTTTTGTTCAAAGTCCCCCCCGAACCAGTCCTAATTTTGTTACAATTAAAACCAAGATTAATTTTCTTTATTAATCGGTTACACTTTTAATATAAATCAACAACATATATACTCTTATAAATCGGAGGATATGTTTTCTTTTACACTAAATCAATCGGATTTTGTAACAAACAATTAGGTTCTTTTTTTAAATATTAACTGAACCATTGAAAGCTGCCGGATAATGGCCGTTTATCAGGATTATAAAGTGGAACAAGTGGAATAATGGCGGTTATCCAAGCTGGTGCAGCTGCGGACGGAATTTGGGATAGTGGCAGATTTCACGAGTACTCTAATCTAAAATTAACTAATCTTGCAGTCGGATTACCTACAGGAAAATGATATTTGGTTATTATAATATGGAACAATTCCAACAATGCTATGAATTTTCATAATCTTCTCTTTCAAATTATGTGTATTGTTACAACTAAACAATTTGTCCAATAATATTGTAATATTATCAGTGAAACGTGAAATTTTCCAAATTGAAGAAGAAATCCGAAAAGTTGTTTAGATATTGTGCAACGATACGGAAGATAAAATCGCGTACTGAAATGAATGCTCAAATGCCTACAGAATTCACGAAAAGTCAATATAAGAGAGATAATGAAGGCTAAGATCAGCAAATTTCCAGTAATTCTCATCAAATATAATCGGAAATCTTCTGGAATTTTATTACGAAACTTAAACGTCTCAGAAAATATTCTTTCAATCCACTCGATCTTGAAATGTTTTTAATTAAATGGTTAAGTGACCGGATCGATTTTGTAATTTAAAATTATCAGATAATTTGACCAACATCAGCTAAATTAATTTTCTTCCTTTTATTCCATCTGTTTGTTAATTAACTTGGAGGATAAAATTCTAGAATTTTACACTACTACTTAACAATTTATTATTAGTCAGTGCCGGACTGGACAGGGGGATATCCCGAGTTTCTCCCCGGGGCCAATGTGTTCTTGGGGGCCAAATAGCGTTTTACGGGCCACCGATAATCTGTTAAGGTACATATTATTGTATAAGTTTGCAAACTTTTAACCCTACTGATATTGTTTAAATGACGTTGGGAAATATGAGAGGAGTAGAAAGGGGAAAGACTTACTACTTAAGGCTTCATGGATCACGTCATCTCTCCTTATCTCACACTGTCCAAACTTACTGCAATTCGAAAAAGAAAAACCAAAAATTATTAGAATAAAATCAAAAACCATGATGTGCCGGAAAACATACCCTTTCGATGATATCCTTTTGCTGAACCTCTTCGATTAGGTTGTGCAGTCCCCCAATGCTGATCATCGATGGTGGATGGTACTAGTCCATTTAGAAAACACTTCATATTGATCACTTTTACGGTTTATTGTTAGTGATAATTTCACCCCCGCACTTACACTGATTGACCCACAACAGACACAATCTGCAAGACACTGAGTATTTTATTTAAATTAATAGATTAGAAAAATTTTGATGTTGACTCGTCGATGTTTGAAAATCAACTGATTAAAAACTTGTAACAACAAAGGACATTATGCGACTTTATTTCGTATGTATCGTTGTTATCAGAAAACAAAAACTTGTCTATAAGTGAAAGTATCAGAGATATAGACACAAATTTTTTCTATTTAGTTTATTGTTTCTTGATTGTTACAACAAAGCCAACGTATCATTGATTGATAAGCCAGATAGACGACAATTTGAAGGTCAAAAACTTGTCTGCATATGTGTTTTGTACGATTGTGTCGTAAAGTTTTAATTTGATGTAGCAGCTATGTAAACAGTGCTGGACTGGACAAGGGGGATATGGGGAGATTTCCTCCGAAACCAATGAGATACCTTCTTTTTTTGTAAATTCCCCCGGGGCCAAGGAAAGCCAGTCCGGCCCTGTTATTATCCTCGACTAGTGGTGTGCAAATATCTAAAACTGATGTTGCGTATCAAATTAATTAAAATATTATTCTACTGGAAACAAGTATTCGTTTCGTTAATTAGTCATAAGCCAATCATGAAACTCAGTTCAATTATGAAATCAAATCATCTCAGACCATGTGAGATCATAAGGATCTAACTTAACGAACCCAGGTGTAACCGACTATACGAATGCGTCCTTCTAATCCATACGGAAGTTCTAAAACAGGAGTGGCAAACCCACTCCTCTAATCAAGAGCATTTAGAATCAATCCGGCTAGTATTACTACATAATTCGCTTGTCAGGTAATAATAAACATTCAATTTTAATAGCAAAAGTTTGTTTTTGTATTAATTGTCCTCATTAGCCAAGCTTAATAGAAAGATTGTCGTATTTATTCCCATAGAATAAATCTTAAAACATCATTGACGTCCCTAATGGTAGCAAAACAATCTATAAATTATGTATTATCTCAGTTGTGATTACTAATACTTATACATATACCTAAATAGTAGCCCATAAGTTATCAGGAAACTCAACTATCTCTCTCTCTCTTCCTCTTTCGATCCTACACATACATGTACACAAAAAAATTTTCACCCACATAGAAGAGAAGGGTAAACGTGTCTTTTCCTATCGAAAGAACCCTCCAGGCGCGTAAATCAAACCGACTGCCGACATTATTCATTTAAAATTTCCAGTTTCCACGTTTCAGTTCACCGTTCGTTCGCTATCTTATTCTATCCAACTAACTTGTTCTATGTTCTGTGACTTTTCCGTTGAAAGTCTGCAGAAAATTTCCTCGGGAAATTACCAGTTTTACTCAAAACGCAATTTATATAATTAAGTAATTACAATGCGAGTGATAAATCGACGGCCTTGACTTCACTATCACAACCATCGATAAGTTTTGTTCGTGATAAGGTGATATTAACCAATGGACGACAATAGAAAAGAAAAATATTACATATCAAGAGAATGAAAAAGGGGATCGAGTTGTACATAATTTACTTTTTAACATTTACATAAACGTTTATAATTACTACAAAGCTGACAGGGTTAATGCGATAGAATGAAGGTAATTGTTGAATGATAACATCACCACAGGGAACATTTATTGAATTAGAACAGGAGTAACTACTAATATTCTTATCATGTATCGCTGTTCTTGTGATTCCATGTAAAACTGTCATTTTATAACTCCATCGCACACACAAAAAAAAATTGTATGAGCTGTTGATAGTCAATTAGACGAAATTAAATTGAATTTATTCTATCAGTGGTTGTTTGGTGGAAGGGGCTTAAACGATTGTTGAAGAAAGGGTTGAGCAATTCAGGTAGAACAAAAGCCAATGCCAACATTCACCAAACACAGTTTCTAAAACGTACGTATTTAATAAAAGTGACGTTCCTGTGAACACATGTTCCTCAACCTAATATATTACGGTGAACAGCACCTTTTGTAAAAGCCCTGATCGTACAGAATGTCAGAAATATGTTGAAGGTCTCAAGGCTATCTAGTGAAAGAGAATACAGGAATTGGAGGGGTTGGTCAAAGAAAAGCAAGGCTATTCTTTTGTATGTTAGAACAGAACACATATACACAAATTGAATTTCACTATGTTCACCAGACACCAATATTTTTCACAAAAGAATAGACTTCATCATTGCTTTCAAATTGCATAGAGCGCTCTTTTTTTTGTTAAATAATAGAACGGCGAATTAATCACACCTTTGTCCGATTCTAAACATCACAATTTATGTGCCTGGATGAAGGGACGAAAAAGGTTCCATCAAAATAATGAAACTTTTCGAAAAACTAAGCAACCGAAAAACGAATACTACAGTTGGTCTGTATTTCTGCTGATATTGTTCATACAATCTGTGGACTCGACTCCAAAAGGCTCTATCGGATCTAGAACGAAAATTGTCGTTGTAGAGTATCATATAACAAGCTGCAGCACTAGTGTAATTCAATTTCAACGCACGAAATCTCATACATAAGCAATATAACTATCCTACAACGATTCCTGCATCAGAATGTTAAATAGATTTTTTGAAAATCAACTGACATAGAGAAAAACAACATCTGAAAAATAGAAAACTCTACATTCTAATGACGAACATCGTACAGTTTCCCAAAGACTAACTTCCAACTTAATGTGTTGTCAGTTCAATACAATTTATTCAAAACTGCCAAGACTTTCTAACAATTGAGTTCCAACGGGGCGAAGCAATTGTCGTGATTTTTGACAGTAGAGAGGCGTATCCATTTGAGACGGGCGGATCTCTCTCGTTCCTGCAGAGGACTTCATTAATTCGAAATGTATAGTTAAACTTGAACGTGAAATAGAATGTTAGAAGGAGATAGATTATAGAGAATATAATCGCAGCAGGAATGCCGCAAAATCAGACGTCGACCGTCAGTGAAATAGGACAAAGTTGTACCCCCTCCGTTCTAACTAAACTATGTGCCATGCACATGAATATAGAAACCTTTAAAAGCTGAAGCTAAAGTCTCCACCATCTGGTTATTTGTAGTGAACGGTATCGCTTCAATAGGCATAACTTCACAAGACAAAGACAGGTTAAGTTGAGGTCTCCCTATTATCGTATTGTTAATTTTGTTCATATAACTTCTACAGGATAAATCAGTTCTTGACTTGTAGCCGTATTGTAGCAATATCGAAGTTGACTTTTCACGTACGACAGTAATCATGAAATACGTAAAACAACTTTTACAGTTAGCACAACTTTTGTTCCGTGCCGTTTTTGATTTTCATCTTTTTTTTTGCTTTCGTTTTATTGTTTATAACTAGATTCTCTTTCAAGTTTCTTCATTATAACTTTTTCAAAGGCAGAAATTTTTAGCACTTTTAAAATGTTCCACTCAACAACGGTGAATTAAGTTCGTTCGGTCTAACAGCGTCGTCTTCAAAGAAAACTTTGCTTTTCACACACAATTACTCTTCAATAAGACCTGGCACCTTGGTTGGTATAATTTTTCCTAGAGGGAAACTCAGATTACGCATCCTTTCACCAATAAGGAAGTCTACCACTTAAGTAACATTTTTATATCAATTAGAAATTATATTTCGTCTTTTATTTTTCTGCACAATTTTTCTATTTTTTTTTAATATTGGGTAAATTATATTGACATATTTTTCGGTACGCTTATAATTTGACACGTGTCAATTTTGTCAAAAATTTATTAAATTGTGGCGGTAAATATTGATAAAGTGACGGTTACAGCAGGTTCAGCTTATTCGAACTAAATTTAAATACACCATCCGGAAATTATATTGTAATTTATGTATGAATTGATGTTTTATTAAAAATTGTTGCCTTATTTTATATAAATATAGGGCACTAATAATTAAAATTTTTACCAAAAAAAAACAGAAACTCATCAAGCTGTTTGGTTTCAAAAACAATCAAGCACAACATTTTATACTGAAATACCCACTTCCTACTCTGAAAATAAATTGTTGCAATGTTCATTTGGATTCTCTGTAATGCAGCAGATAAACCATGTAGGGTAGTAAAGGAATTCGGATGCAACATATAGATATATATAGATATACAACTTTCGAAATACACTGCATGACCGCGGTTGAGGACGCGGAAATTGTAGCAAACCGTTATTCATCGGAGACCTACCGGACGACAGATATGGTTTTGTCTCTGATATTGTGGTATGTTCACAAAACCATACCTTCTACAAAAACTGTGAAAATTATTTATAACATTGAACCATTACCACTTAGTTTACCCCATAAATAAAAAGGTAAGACCTAGTGAAACAGAAACACGTGAAGCTTTAAAGTTATGGGTATGTTAGCACTTTTTTAAACGTATTTTGACACAGAACAAGTTCAATTTCACTAATCAAACTTCTAGCGATTGATTTAAAATAATCCGGAAAGTTGTGTGCTATGCATTTAATCGATTCATTTCCGTACCTTCAGTCAATATCCGGTTTTGGAAATTAATTCAATCTTCCATGAAATAGTTTCCTAGTTAAATAGTTTCCATCAAAAATTTTCCAACTAATCCAATGCGTTTTTTTTTCAATTTGTTAACAAAGTTTGCAACAAATGTCAGAAAAAGAGACAAAACAAATCATTAAGAGTTTTCACACTGGAAAACATCTATGGACAAACTAAGAGTATCAAATTTCATTAAAGAAACATCAGGGCCTGCTCAAAGTACGATCGAGGTGTGCAACCGCTCAGGGCGCTGTAATATTGGGGGCGCAAAATTTTTAGTATAACCTGGTTTTTCCACTTTTCGTTTTTTTTTT
>JAZBHA010000003.1:375856-394399 GCA_037464855.1 Iselma pallidipennis
CTTTTCGGCCATGGCACGCCTGCTGCTAGAATTCCTCTACAACACATAGCTATACGTGTACACGCACAGGTGAAATTTAAGCGTGCTGACGATTGAACAGATATCTGTCAGACGACGAGTTATTATGAACCTGGGATACAATTCCTCGCATTCTTAATAAGATGAAAATCGCTGTAACCGTGTAGCGGCCGTAATGAAAAACCACGGTACGCGCTTTATGTAAATGTGTAAGCTTTTGTTGGAAGGGAAACGAGAGACCTTCTGAAATTTAGACGTCATAAATACACACAACCAACCACTGTACATTGGTGGTTCTTTCGTTGTTTGCCACTTTCATATATTTTCATACACATTCATGCTTGCATCAGCAAGGTAGGTTTAGAGCCAACAGTTGGTGGAGCGGTCGAACACCCAGGTGTACGCACCCGCTTGCCTGCCACCACTATCGGGTCGATATCGCTTACGATGTGAATTTTAAACGAACCAGTCACTATCTCGAACACATAGTAGCAAACTCCGTCAACATTAAATTAACATCTTGATAATAATTGCTGAATTGTTTACTACAATGAATATAAAATTATTAATACAAAACCCATTCTTTTTGTCACTCATTCATTTAATGGAATGGAATTATATAGTCGAGTGATATAATTAATTTTCGCCTAAATGCTGGTCACAGCAATTTTCAAATACTACAGATTGCTTGCTTTCTTATGATATATTTTCCTGGTTCAATTCCTATTTCGACAGTTTGATTTGAGGCAGCCTAGCTTATATGTCCCTTGGCTATTCCGTCCGTACACAAAAGCATGTTAGATTTGCATCTGAAATGTAATGTTGAGAATTTGCTAGATTTTCTCCGTTGACAGGTTCTATGTGTTAAGCTTTTCACACAAGTAATAGTGAATTTGTGCTTTAAATATATATTTTTTTACGCAATATGTACGCATTCGTCCATATCCGATTTTATATTGTTTCACAATCTCGTTTGTAAGAAACAAGATTGACCACTTATATTCCAAAATATAATATCTATAGATGTGTGAGATATCCTTAGTGGAAAACCGGAACGAATATCGATTCCGTTACGTACGCAAAATCGAACTTTATCCGACACGATGGCAAAATCCTTTTACCAATTTTGTTGCTAAACATTACAGCTGAACCCCTTCAAAAACGATAGGTTAATTTACAAACATCGGTACAATGTAATTGGAAATTTCTACTTGATTTCATCAAATAACCACCCTTAAAGTTTTACATTTTTGATTAACAATTCCCTGGAAAAAAATCGCATTTCAAGTGAAATTTAAATGAAAATTCCACTAGAATTCCCCTATATCTATGTGCGTACGTGTATGTATACATATATTGGGAAGTTTATTTTCTTCCAACAAGTAGGTACCTGGAAGTACTTTATAAGCTTCAAAGGATTCCTTTCAAGTCTCTCGAGGGGTTACTAAGGATGCAAAAATGAACATAGAAACTTTAAAATCGTATGCTTAAGGAAATTATTTAAAACTCTATAAAACAAGAATAAAATCGAATAGTTAATTTAAAAACTAATGTACCAAGTTGTGTTTCACGGGTTGCACAATTTCCTGAGAAAACTTTTAAGAAATTTGACGTCAACTTACCGAAACAAACTAGTTAACTAAAAAGAAAAACAATACAGACAAATCGAATTTTAAGTAGAGTTTTTTTCCTGAAAAATCCTTTTAGTAAACTCATTCCAAGTTAATCTCAGTAGTCAGCAACCGTCTAGTGGTAATAATTGACAAAGTAGTATTTAAACAAAAAGAGAAGCCACTCCACCATAAATGTCATAAATATAAAATTATAGCACAACTGACTTAATTTAATTTGAAAACTTCTAGCGGACTCTCCTTTTAATCAAATCTGATACATTTCCTTCATGGGACGTACTGTTATTTCTTCATTAAACGATCCATCCCTAGCGCCTGCCAACATTAATAAATCTACTTGCGATTTTATTTTACCATATGATTTTGTTCAAACTGCGCATATCCTGAGGGAAATGCGACAATTTTATGATATTCACTACGGGAAACGAGAAAAAAAAACAACGTGAATTTTTAATTAGATGTTGCCTGTATCAATGTCGTGATCGAATTGATGATTTAATCTGAAATTCAAAATTGAACGGCTCTAATAATAACAAAATATTCCCATAAACTTGTTCAAGTGAGGCTTTTTTGGGAAGTATATTAATAAAAAATAGAGGAGGAAAATATAGAATTTAGTCTGTATAACAAAAATGGTATAAACTACGATTCTGACCCAGAAAAGTCGACTGAATTATAAAATTAGTAATCGATATGTAGTTTTTTGTTAATTAAAAAATAGCAAAAAAATCCTAATTTACCTCAGAAACTGAAATATTTCCCTCCTTGTAAAAAAGATGAACTATTATTTTTGTTATTTTGTTAATAAATATGCTACAAAATATTATTTGAAACAGTCAAAGTTGAATGTAGAAAATGGAACAAAATACAAACATATAAATATGAAATATTTTATTTTCACATGGCGTGCTTCTTATCCCACCATCAGTCTCATTCTCTTTATGCTAAATAGAATAATTGCATCCTTTACAAATACATATACTGTTTTAATGCTATTGTACTCATGAAATGTTATAATTACAGAAGAATCTTGACATGCTATTTCATATTTGACTTTTAAACAAACAAATATTTTGCAGCATTGTTAAAATTCCAGATTTATTGTTATCTGTTTGTGTTAGATATTTCAACTCTCTATTCTATATTTTATCTTTACTGTTTTATTTTGTCTGTTTTCTATTACAGATCCACCACAAGTAGTCCTCCATCTTGGCAGTACACTAAATCCTGCAGATATTAAAGAGGGTGATGATGTGTATTTCGAGTGCAACATCAAGGCGAATCCTAAACAACACAAGATTACATGGTTTCATGATGTGAGTATAAATATATAAATTTTTCTAACAATCAGTCAAATATTGAAGACATTCACAAAAAAACTGATGCATTGAAATAGCAAAAAATTGCTCCACTGAAGATTTATTTTATTTATAAAGGTGTTTATTGAAGTGTAAGTTGAGCCTTTTAAGTACGTTTTTGGGCGATTTCATCTAGTCGGACCTGTTGGTTGGTGGTGTAAGACCCGGAATTTTCCGTGCATTTTACGGCCATTTGTACTTGAAAAAGGTTTAGTGCGTGTGTGGCCAACTGACACCATAAACACGCAGGTCGTTATAATACACACACATACAGCCACCCTCCAAAGTCTTGATAAATGAGGGTCGCAATTTCACACTTTAATAGATTACCTTGTACGTTATTCTCATTTGTAGACATACTCGTTTCACTCAATGAATGTGTTGCATTAAAGATTAGTTATATAGCCATTGAATTTAGTGAGAGAGAGGATTGCCAAGTGTGTTGTTACACAGCTAATACTGTCCACGTTATTTGAATTATTCATATGATCATTTACAGTTCTCATTCTGTTGATTATGTGCATGTGTGTATATGTAGGCCAGTTGTTATTAAATTAGTGCATTTTCTCGCTCCTGTTTTTCACGTTCAATATGAGTTTGTAGATGTGAATTACCATTTCCCCAAGCGATTCTATGTAGAGTCCAAGACTAAATCCGAAATAAATTCACCCAACAATTCAACCAACCTGCTTTCGGGATAATTATAAAAAGAAAATTCAACTAAAAAGAAAACTGAAAGAAAAATTAGGTAAAGTAATGTGGGAGAAGTTAATCTAAGTGTGATTAGTCCGTCCACCCTCTGACAAACTTCATACATAACGAAAGTTCAACTGACGGCATTTATACTTCGTCCCCTTTCCCCCTTTCTCTCTAACTCAAGTTACGACAGTTGGCCAACATTCGTTTCTTTAATTCAAGAACTCACATCCATTACTGTCTATCTCTGTCCCATTCATACTATTAAAAGTTAAATCCAGAAACTGGAAGTTCCCGAAATTGAAAATAAATAAATAAAGCTTAGCCGGCTTGAAAATATTGAAAGTATGATGTTATAAAGATAAACAAAAAAGAAAAACAAAAAGATAACGACCCACAATAATGAGAGAAAATAAGATTTAATGGTTGGACAAAGGTAATTCACCCAGGGGCGTAGAAACGGGGGGTTGGGAGATCTTCTCAAGGGAGACATATATTTTGGATCGTACCAGGTCTGTTTTTTCACAATTTCAAGTGCCATAACTTGTATTTAACCGTTTCTGTGGTGGATACACATTTGATAGGGTTTATTTCACCCGAAGGATGAACCTTATGAGCAATAATTGAAGATACTTTATGAACCATAAAAGTCGGATTACACGCAATCTTTATATAAAGCAGTAAAAATACGCGTGGACCATCGTTATGGATCTGAAGAATCCTTCTATAATTTTACCGTACAGGAAACGGTAAGGTAAAAATAGTATAAGAGAAAGATATTTGGCCCCCAACGTACATTACTCTAATAGTGATAGTGACTGTTAGTAATCAACGATTTTTACATCGTTTGCCGTCTAGTTTATCACCCATATCAGAAGTTTCTAGGCGATATAATCCAGGACATAATTGAAAATGAATACTTAGTGGCTACAATTCTGTTCGACCTATATAAAAGGCCATTAACGGACCTGAATAGAACCAGTTCTACGTTAGTGGATGATTAGCACGACCGGACCCAAATCATCCGCCCGATTACAATCCCCAAAAACATGCTCAGTATAGCTCTCCTTCATCCCCTAAAAATTAACCATTCCGACTAATATACTCATCTAAAGCTCAATCATTCAATAAATAAAGTTCAAAATTAAAATCTTCCCTATAAATAATTACTGTTATCTTTGATATTTGATTGACTGTATTAATATCACACCTTTTTTTACTATTTTGGCCAACAAAAGATCTACTAGTGACTAAATAAAAGTAGGACACTTTCACCTGATTTAATGTGCTGTTATGCTTATCGGCACGGATGATCGATAATAAAGGTCCAACATCCAAACCAGTGCGTTAACAGTTTTATACCAATTATGCAGTCTTTTGTCAACAGACTGTAAAAGCAGATATGGTAGAATTGTTGATTAACTATTAAAATTCGTGCTTTGCTACCAATACGTAAAGAAACACATTTCTAAAAATACTGAATTCCCTATAGTGAATCAAATATAGAGCAAAACATTTCCTATAAACAAACGGTTCGTACATAAAATCTCAAGAGGCTCGTTACATTGATATGTTACGTTGTCGAAGAAATATTTTGCTTCTAACTGGGAAATAACTAACTGAACTGCTGCTAAATTGTTTTTTATTTGTTTCGATATCAGATAAATAATAACAATATAGATAAAACGGATACAATCGAAATCCTATTGGTATACAGCAGAATGATTTAAATTCCAAATCGTATAGGAAATAATCTAAATTTCTATTAAAATAAGCAAATATGTAGTTGATAATAGATTCCGACATAAACCACTGTAAGGGCAGTTAATGTGGTGCAAATGATTGGCAAACTAAACAGTAAATGAGGAACACACAATTTTCTCTTAATAAAAAACCACTGAATCACCTAGAAAATCGATTTCTAAATTATAATTTAAATCGGGATTATTTTATCGTCATATGCCTAGATGACAGCTATAGTCTATGAATAATCATGTAATTATGTTGATGTTTTGTTTAGGGGATGATGGTGAGTCAGAACATGTCATCAGGTGTCATAATCAGTACGCACAGTTTGGTTTTGCAACGGGTTACCAGGTGGCAGAGTGGAGCATATACCTGTCTTGCAGCCAACCCCCGTGGGGAAACTGTCAGCACGCCCGTTATGTTACGAGTTAGATGTAAGTAGGAGTCGATTTATTACACTCACTACATTGTCTCTATTTACTACGAAAATGACTATTTGTTTGTGTAATGATGTTTTATTATCGTCGAGGGCCAACTATAGATGTGATGCACTACTAAATATATTTCATCCAGTTAAGAAGAATGAAACCCGGTGTTGTTTTGTATTTTTATTTAAATGACGAAAGCATTTTCGTCTCTTTTTTTTTGTATTACAACTGACTGTAAATTTCTCAAAAGATTTTCCACGGACATCTTTATATCGTCGGTAGTATAAAACAAACTAAAACATACAAAGTGGAAGTTTATTTCTACTTTGTAGTCGTATCTAACAAGTTCCGGGCGTTTGTTTTTCCTTTATAAGTTAGAAACCGTTGAACAGAAGTCTTCAAAAGCATACATGTATTTTTTCTCAGTATTTTCTTTACTTTAGAAATGTATAATACAATGCAATATGCGATAAGTGCTCCAGGCACAATTAGCAAAGAACAAAGAGTTCCAGTTTACTAAGAAATTTGTTGTATTCGAACTCTAATTGTAAATGAGCTCATCAAAAGCGACAATATTGAAACAAAGGCAAGCGATAAAAATACTTTGTAGACAGGAAGTTTGCTAATTAGTTTATGTTACATTATCTTGGAACGAATTTATTTGATAAGTCTAACCCGGCGCATCCACCAAAATTGTTGTCTGTCAGAGATTATTGCATGGTTCTAGTAGTACAACACAAAAGTAACGAGCAAAGTGTTAATCTTGAAGACAATATTGGACAAACAGCTGGATGTTTACAATCTTCATTAAGCGCCTAGAATTTTCCACTATATTTTACTTCTCCTTTATAAATATTATTCAGAAAAGTAGAATTTGGAATTAGGTTAAACAAAAATTCAAAATAGAACAAAATTAAAATGAACTCTATTTGTGTATTTCATTCGCGTTAGGTAAAATACGATCGATTGCTGAGCAAGTTTGTCCGTAACACCATCAGTTGATTCGGTAAGACGTGATCGCATTTGGAATCCCTGGGGTTCAATCTATGAACCAACCCTACGTAAAGACCGCGTGACAATGCTCTTCAAATTGTTTTTCTCTATAGGAACGGTGTCGATGCCAACTTGAACAAATCGACTAGTTTGCGTCTTTACCGATCAATTTCAACGAAAATACTAGAAACTCTCATATTGTCAGATGGAAAGCAACTAAGTTGACACAACATTAATTCTCTTATAACATTCGGAATTATATGTTTATTCTCTAACATTTCAAATAATATTAGTGGCAGATGAACTTGAACACAAAAGAGTTTTAATTTTCCTTAAAAGACATTCCACAATGCACAGATTAGGAATGCGTTGTAATAAAGGATAATGCGAATAATCAGTTTTAGGGTTATATAGCGGTTTCGGCGGCGGCGAAGGTTACGAACAATCGTTTACTGAACAATAGAGAGAGAACAAGTTCACCGATTACAGATTACCGCAGCTGAGGCAGGAAATTGCTATAGACGACAATCTTATTTGCATCTCTAACGAACACCAAAGATACCGTTCTTATGGATTGCTCCTGATCGATGAGTGTTGCTATGCTATCATTATCGTATACTAAATGACAGACGACACATGATTTGTTAGTCCTACTAATAAAACAAAAGCACAGTCAAACCAAGAGGAAGAAAAAACAGAAAATACAGAAACCGGAAACGGTCTTCAATTTGTGGTAGTTTCTTTTTTTCGATGACAAGGCTGTCCGATGAAATATTTCTGAAAACTTGTAGGTAATTGATTATGTTTCCGTGTCACGATTTTGATGTATCAACGTGACTCTTCAAACACACCTGAACTGAACCACAACTCGTACCAACAATATTGTATGTGCGCGCTCAAATATAATTGATTATAATATAGAGCATATCTGGCAAGTCCAAATATTTGAATTTGCTAATAGATTATTAGCTAGAAATCTGTCATTATTAATTGACACTCGAAAAATTTTAATTAAAATGTTTATATCACCGGTGCATATTTGAATTTGTGAATATTGCATAACGAGACTTATGTTTCTCATAAAATATGTAAAACTCTATCCTGTAGATTTCAGCAAACTTTCTGTTATTAATAAAGAATGAAATTGAAATTCTACACTATCTAGAATCAGAAAACTTTACGTATAACTTAAAGATAAAATCAGAAGCTTTTTTTGAATGCAATATAAAGTTGAACGTTGAATTTAAACATAGCTTGATATTGTGCAAATATTGATAAATGCCTATAGTCCTTTTCACGTACCATCGGAAACATGATCTGTCATCACGGTTTACCAGCGAAAAATATACCCTTAGACACCACTGTTACTGCCAATACAACTCACACGCCATAAATAATTTCTGAAATACACTTAAGGCAAATTGGATAAACAAAACTTAGTCAGGTGAGTGGCACGCCATCTTACATGCGGAATAAGTGGCACTGATAACAAATTGTTATTATAAAGTAAATATGTGGACTTTTAGAAATAGTGTCATCTCTAAACACGCACTTTCAACATGAGTTTATGTAGAAATACAACACGACAATATTAAACTCGTTTGCTACAATTATAACCCTCTTATAAAAAGATGCTTAAATGCTATCTTTTCACAATTAAGCAGACTTCCGGACGTATATCGATGTAGGTAAGACAACAAGAGTGAAAAAAAAAATAAAAAGCTTAGTCGTTAGTAAAAGCTGGATGGAAGAAGAACAGGATGACGCGTACAGAATAAGCAATCTGTATAGATGAGGCGACCTGGACTGTGGCTTAGCGACCACAAGTTGTAATCCCTATGCGGTCGAGGTCTAAGCGGGTCTAGTCGGATTGGCATGTGAACCCAGGGGAACAACGAACCAGTGACGTACTTTGTCGTCATGACATGAATTATCCCACGAGTACGTGCAGATAATAAAACAAGATTCTGATGGTAGTTTGAACATTCCGCAAGTCGACAACGAATTAAATAAATGACGACTTCTTCGTTGTAGCTGTCGTATTAAAACTTTTCACATTTCTAATTAGTTAGATTTAATTTGAAAATGGTACCGCCGTTGGCACAGTTTCATTTTACATGTCTTCTAATTGTAAAATGTTTGTAACAAAACGTGCATACTGTAATAATTTATGCTCATATTAACAGTCTACAAAGAAACGATAAAATACAATTAAGATTATCAAGATTTCGTTCTGAAAAGGAACACATTTCAGTCAAGTGTCTCGATTTCTATGTTTTGAAAATGGTGACTATTCGGTCCAGAGGCAATATTTTGCTTCGACCTTTGCAACGAATTATGCAAAGTTCAGTTCGCGTGACTGCTGCCTTAATAAAGCTCCAATTTCACTAAACGCCACCATAGAAATCTGTGTCAAACTTTTACTCTTCCATTTTATTAAAAACGTATGCGTGAACAATAGTTTCTGGGATAATAAATACAATATGAACTGCTTTCACGCCTATATTAAATTAGATTTGCTTATATTGCTAACGTTATCAACATATAGAATCAATTTTTGACAAAGGGTTAATTTCTATGTATCAGGAATAGAATATAAAACGAACCGTAGAATTTTTTAATCTCGATATTTTTTGCTGGCCTCCTTCCTCTGTTTAATTCAAAACGTCCTCATGACAGGTTTTAATTCCACGCCCAGGAATCTATTGAGCACAGTAGTTCGATTTATTGATTGAAAAGGAGACCGAATTATAGTCGAAGCAATATCACAGATCTAATGACGCCTGCAGTTGGCTGCTACCTCTCTATTCATGATTAATTCAGTCCCTCAAGGAGGTGGTCTTTGACGTCGCACCATTTGCCTCTTTAACTTATACGCCCATATAGATCTTTGCTTGAAATTCAAGTGGGCTGCAGAAAGATGATATGCCATACTAGATGATCGTTGAACAAATTACAATTCCTTAGAGAGAAAAATCGTACAAATAGGTTGGCTTTTTGTTCAGCTTTGGAAACAAAATTTTCGACACAATTGGTCCAAACAATTTAAATTTATTTAAACAGGTGTTTTAGTGGTAATATAGTGCAGTTTCACGTATTTATAACATACGTGTACCAGTTCACAAACATGCGTTTAATTGCATACCGCATTAATCGAACAGAATCCAGTCTCTGCAACAATGCATTCCAAGACGGAAATTCACGACCCGTTGTACACCATCACTAGGTTAAATTCATAGACCACAAGACAAAAACCATCTAGAGATTGCAAGTAACTCATGCAAACCTAATATTGAGTCTCCAATATTACGAAAACAACAATAGTGATGGTTATAAAAATTTTGCAACGTTGATTTCAATTATCTACATTTCAGTGGAACATTCAGTAAACAACAATGTTGAAATTTAATCTAGCAACGTTCAACAAAACAGCCTTTCATAAGCCTTGAAAGGAACAAAATAGAGATACACACATACACATCTATAAGCTGGATACAATGGCGCATTTCCTTTATCCTTCCAAATACAATATCGACCGTTTAAAAAAAGAATATATTTACTGGCGTCTTTAATATTGTTTACATGCAAATAGTCTATTCTTCATATATAGCTATAGCATAAGAGAAAGATTCGAATTTTCTTTCTTGTAAATAACATCAACTATATAATTTCAGCTTCAGAGAACCATCAGTGTAACAGCGGATGATGGCAATTGATGCTGATTACATGTCACTGGATGTATATAAGTTGCCATTATTTTTCCACATTTCATGTTGAATGCGTACTATAATATAAACAACAAGTATTGTTTTAACTTTTTTGCAATGAAAATACATGATAACTGTCAAAAAAAATAACAATAAATGGAGAAAGCTTTAAATTATTGTAAATTAAACCTGCGATTATTACCGCAATAATGAGACCTCTGCCAATAACATGGAATATGTATCGTCATTTATTGAAATTATTATGAACATTCATTAGTGCAATTTCAAATCTTGAATTTGTTGTATGAAAATCGAACGGAAAATATGGAATATTAATCCAATATTTTCGGTTGAGTATTTTTCAACTTCATTTTAGATAAAAATTTATTTATTTATTAAATAAATGAATCAAATGGCTTTTAAATTAGGTTCCTTTTTTGTCGTATTTCTCTCAGAGAGTTTTCATGAAAATAAGAAATTATATTTAAATTAAATTCAAATTACCTTCAAGCGGAAAAAATATAGGTTTTTTATACTTTTCTGTCTGAGTTATAATCAAGTAATTCTAGGAAAAATGATTTATTTTCTTGTAATGTAAGAAAATTGGGTTGGTACGATTAACTCTACCGCTTGTCGAATTGTGTGCAAAATTTTAAAATGAAATATGAACAATTCAAGTTGATCGGAAGTTAGAATTTTAACTTTTCGTTCCCCTTCAGAAAATTTTAATTTAAAATCGATTTTTACCAAGATTTATTGAATATTTTCGCCAGTGTTATTATTTTTTTTTAACTTGCAACTCTTAATTACGTTATTTATTTGAATTCAGAGATCTGATGAAAATTGTTCAAGAACTGTTACGATAAAACCAAACTAAAATTGCCTATAAATTTCAGTTATCTTGTCCGCTTGTCCTAGCTGGTGTACAAAAATGGTGGCAACGCCAGCCGACTCTTATGTTGATTGTTTTTGTTCCAATTTTCCAGATGCTCCCGTATGCCGTGATAGTGATATAACAGTGATAGGTGCCTCATTGGACGAAGTATTAAAAGTTAGATGCCATGTATCCGCTGATCCTAGCGAGGTCACATTCGTCTGGCAATTCAACAATAGTGGCGAGAGTTTCGATGTATCCCCAGCTCGATTTGCAACATCCAGCGGAAATGTTAGTGAACTGATGTATACACCAGCATCGCAACGGGATTATGGTACATTAACGTGCTGGGGGAAAAATTCAATTGGTCGACAAACAGAACCTTGCGTCTTCCAGGTGGTACCAGCAGGTAATGATTTTTTAGTCTCAATCTTTTTTCCGCTAGAAATTCCACTAGTTAACTCTATACAGTGTATGTCCTGTTGTTTTAATTGTATCACGTGCCGTATAACCATAAATCATGTTCTATTGTCGTACTTCGGGTCCGTTCTCGGTAAAATAATACCAGCTGTAATATGAAGATAAAGTGTTACCGGGTCCAAGTTGTATGTGTGTATATTATATATACAGTATGTGTGTATTTGTGTATAGAAATTACAAGACTAAACCCAAACTAACGGTTTTGTTGTAACTTTACAGCGAAACCGAGTCCGTTGAGCAACTGTACTCTCCGGACAGCAACTAATCATAGTTCGGACGTGTTGGAAGTAGAGTGTAGAGCTGGTTACGATGGTGGTCTTCCCCAGAGGTTCATTCTAGAAGCATACGATGCCTATACGATGCGAATGAGGTTAAATTTAAGTAGTACAGATAGTGAAACACCAGTCTTCCGATTGGATCTTAGCGAATTATTACCACCAAGTGGTGATGGTTTTCCACCATCATTACGTATTGTTGTTTATGCCCAGAATGCTAAAGGACGTAGTGATCGTCTTATACTTGAAGATATTATGCTCAATGATGCTGAGAAACGAACAGGTATTTCTAATTGTTATATAATTGCTTCTAATTATTATCTATTAATATTCCTGCTGTTCCTGGAATGTGACATTTGCATTGTTTTCCAGATAATTGCACATTCTAATTAACTTTTGATCAATCTCTACCGTCATTTCATCCCATCTTGAATTTGTAAATGTAAACCTCTCCGTATTTACAGTTATACCGATATACGAATTTTAGCATAATTTATCAACAAAATTAAAGAATTATGAAAATGGACTTTGATGTTATCGGGCTTGTTGGAATATAATTAAAAATAATGTAAATATTTTTATTCTACTCTTGTTACTTGTTGATTTTAAACATTATTATTAATGAAAAGTCAGATATAACAATTAATAATTTATGTGTATCGTCGATTTCAAAGTAGATTTATTTAACAGATTCAATATTTCAGTCGACTGAAAAATATTATTTATAATCGAGTTATCGTGCCCTTTTTCCAAGAAACCATTAAAGTTTTCATAATTCTAATAATTTCCCTCTATTTTCTTTCATACAGAAAAATATAACATAAAAGATATAATTTCAGCTGATTTATGTTGCACCATATTTGAAAGCATTATTAAAAGGAGAGAACCTTTCAAAAGAACGAACGTGCTCATTTATTGCAGATCATGTACGTTTACTTTTGCTCGAATTATTTCTTTTTTTTTCGTTTCCAACAGATGGTAGTTCCAATATCAGTATACTTCCAATAGCTGCCCTTTTGACTGGCTCTTTATTAACATTGGGCATAGCTGTTCTATTAATTGTTGTATTGGCTGTACGTCGAAAACATCGTCATTGTGATGGTTCACATTGTGTCCATCAATTGGAATCATCGAAACAATCAAAAGTGCCAGGTCAATCATCACGACATGGATCAATGTTGGAAATCAATACCGGTGACAATCGTTATGTTGTTGCTTATACTTTAAAACCAGCTAGTGATTGTACTGTAACACAACCGACATTGACAAGTAATACGACCGTTGATCGACAGCCTGATATACTCAATACCCCAAGAGGTGAGTCTGGTATATCGACACAACAACCATATCATTTCTCGACATTTGGTAAAAATCTACTATAAGATCTTTACAAATGATTAGAATTGAAATCACTCGAAAATTTTCCATGCACAGCTTTTCTCTATTTTAATTGTTTACTGACAATGAGATTGAAACGATGGTGTTTTTTCCAGCGAAACGAGTTTCATTAGGGAAGTTTTACTGAAAACTTTGTTTCGAGTTTAAACTATTTATTTAAGAAAACGACTCTATCACGACAATATATACCTATATATATATATATAAAATAAAAGAAACTGTGGAGCTTAACTAAAGCAATTATTTTTGTACAATGTGTTAATAAAAATGTTTCTCTATAATTTGTTTGTGTTTTTGTTGATTTTTCTTTCCTTTCAAGTCCTTAAGACGAAAATATCGATTGAAAATTATATGTGTGTTGTGTATATGCCTATTTTCTCTTTCTCTATTTCTATATATTTATGTACGTGTATATATAGATATATATATTTTCGGGTGTTCGAAATGAACCCCAATGTCGAAGTAATAAACTGAAACTTTTGACTTGTATGTTTCGTAACATATTAGCTGTGCGTTTAGTGGAAGCAATAAATTCCATAGAAATAAGACAGGTGTAACGTTAACAGGTGCTGACACGACGACGCCCCCGGGGTTGCCAAGACCCGACGCTCTATTCACCCCACCGCCAACAGCAGAACGAAATCGGCAACAGAACAGTCCCCCAACATTCCCCAACTTTGTAAGTAACGCGTCAACCTGCTCCTCTAATTAAATAACTCCAGCACGAGAGCATGTACGTACATGTGTGTATATATGTATGTGTTTCATTCCTTTGTCAAATAGAAATCTCGCATAATGTAACATGTCTGTGTCTTGTCAATGGCACACACACATACACAGATATGTTACATTGTTTTGAGTGTTTTATACAATTTGATAATGACTGTATCTGTATCTGTATCGGTTTCCAGACGCATCCAGAAGTGTCGTCATCTGCAGAGGTGGTGTGCAGTAGTGTGCCGCCACTTCAGACAGGCACTTTAGGCAGGAACCGTCCCCGCCCCAGGGACATTTCCTATTCCACATTTGCAACGATGAGAAGAGACCACATCATAGCTGACTCTATTCCGGGACCTGAAAGTTGTGTTTAATGAACTGAATCGAACAGCGTTACCAACTTCAATAATCTTTAAATCGAAACTTGTCTTTCCGCTATTCTTTTCTCCTCTGTGTTTTTTTTTGTCGTCTCTCTCTCTTAACTAGCTTTTAAATTGACTTAGTTGAAAACAAATTATTCATTTACTATCCAGTGATTATCCTCTCAATCTTTATAGTTAGATCCTTCATTGATTCTGAGAGTTGACTATTACAACTTCAGCTTTATCTGTCTTTTTTTTTCGGCGGAGGTGTGTGTGAATAGTAACACCGGATTGGAGGTTTAGTGAATTTTGGAGATGGTGACGCTAGTTGATAGTGCCTGTGATACAGGATCAGATGCCAAGTGTTTTTGTAGGAAATGAATTATGTAATAATAATAATTAGTAAAACAATCACAGACTTTCGAGCTTAATCAATTGTTATTAGATGGAACTTTCTTAACTATCAACGAACATTTAAGACACGACCGACCATATTTGTAGGCCTATCCATATAAAATACCTTAAATAAATAAATAAATAAAAAACATATTCATATTTAAAAATGAAACGTTGTATCATATAAATTTCAATACGGATGACTGTTGACTATAGATTGTTCTAGTAAATAAATCAATCATACTGTGTATGGTTTATATGTTTTTTATACATAATTAAAAAACTGACTCGTTTAAATAAAAAAAATTGTTTGGCCTGTCAGCTTTAGGAAAATTTGAAAAAAAAAAACGTTCTGGCATGTCCAACCGACTGTTTCTATTTATAATAACTATATATGTACTATAATAAATTTATTAATGTACAATAAAGATTATTATTTAATTAATTATGTACATATTAGACTCATTTTAAAATAAGAGCTTTATTGCTGTGCAATAATACATAAATATTTTGTAAATGAAGTGTGCTTATGGATGCGTGTGGAGTTATATAGTGTTATATAATAATACAAAATGAAAATGTTCTTTATATTACCTTTACTCCTGTAAATAACTGATGAACCAATGAGAGTATTATAAATAAATATTAATATAAATGTCAATAAACTTTGATTGTTTACCACCCATATGTTGTAAATTGAATCCACCCTTTTTTGTTACCTGACACCTGCCATTACGTAATTCTACCCTTTTGTTATGAAACATAAAACAAAAGGTGATTTGTATTGACAACAATGATATACCTACTCATATAAATCAGCAACGCAGGGCCGAATCGAGACACAAATCCCTAATACATAAGGGTGGACACAGAAATGCTTGCATTGGAGTGCCAGTGCAGGTATACCCAGAGCCGGCCCTGTAGCAACTGGTAGTATTAACTATTGCTATCAAACCAGTGAAAGTGCTACAGAATAATAACGACAAAATCTATTGCTCCAAATCTGCTACATTTTAACAATAAGTTACAAGATAAAAAAAGAAGAAGAAAATGGGAAGTTGCCGTTATTTCAGATCAGTCTAAAATATTAGAATTATCCCTATATAACTAGAAATATGTATCTAGAGACCTCGGAAATATTAATGTAATGAAAAATGTTTGAACTGAAAGAGTCAGGATAATAACTAAGCCTCTTTGTGTAAGAACATCTGAGCAGTAGTATCGGGATCTATCATTTTATTTTATAGTGTAAGATCATCACATAAACATAGAGTGGATCCATTTTTATGTTTACAACACAAAACAAACATGTTCAGGTTGGTTGTTTTTTTTTTTTGTCAAAAGTCACTTACCAAATGCGCTACAAATTTTCATTTTCTTCCGAAAAATATGTATATTGTTCATAAACAAGACGGAATTTTAGAGGAATGGAGTTAGTAATGGAATTAGAGTCTAGAGGGTTGTAGGTTGGACATAAGCCGGTTATATAACCAGCTGGCTCCCGACCGACCTAACTTCTTGTAACTTTTTTTTATATACACATATAGGATAATTCCGGGAGAGATGTACTACTACTGATAATGTTGTCAGATGTCTCTGAGATTATCAGTATATTTAATGTGATTTTACAAATTGTGTTACCTTTTATGTTTTTTGGTCCTGTAATTTCTTTATCTATATTTTCTGTATTAATGACAATTGATTATCGAAAACAAGGATCTTTTCCGTCGTAAGCAAATCTTGGTAAGGAATCGAAGATAGTTACATATCGACCCACCTTATTTTAAATAAGACGAATATTTAGAAACAATTTGTGAAGACAAAATTGGAGGATATGTGAAGAGTCGCCTGAATTTGCTATACCATCCTTATCATCAATCGTAAGATATTTACAACATAACATATCAATACTTTCCAACCAAAACCTATCTGTAGTTATCTTGCAAAGCTCGCTTGTGGCATTTCTTTCTTATACTTACGGCACACTAGGGTGCCACGGCACCCTGATCGAGAATCACTGGTCTATATCTATGTAACTATCAAACTATCTTAGATTCCTTCTTATAAAAATTTACTTACCTAGATAATTCACCTGCTCCAAACAGATGGACAGAAATTGCCAATCCTTTTCAGATTCATTACTTTACCAATGTTTCAAGTGTTTCAAGCTGTAAGATAATAACTGAAGACTTACAGCTCAATAAGTCAATAAGCTATTTCGGTAGATTCACTGTACCAAATTTGTTAGAATTCAAGTAAACCAGAAACCAGTAGTTCCCAACTAGTTGCTTGTGAGCTCTCCGGAGTTTGCGGGTCGATTACAATGGTTTGTATAACTAGGAGGTGTTCAGAACTAGCTGACAAAAAGACCTATTCTATTGATCCTACATGCGTGTATGAAACTATTGCATTATTTCAATGAATTTAATTATGCCCATATGGGGTTAATGCCAAAAATGTCATTATGACTATGGTGCGTGAGATAGAAGAGGTTGGGAAGCACTCGGCTAGACTTATTATTATTATTATTAGCACATCCATTTGATGGTAAAGTAAAAGAAAAACCACTACAACAAGTTTATTTACCCATTGTCAGTATATAATCACTGGTATTTTTAAGAACGTCATCGTCACCGTCTCCGTCATCGTTATCTCCAAAGTCATCTTCGCTTGATGACTCTTTCGGTGTTGACGTCCGTACGGACTTTGCAATTATAAAGGATGTCTTTACGGACGTGCTAGCTCCGCCCACAAGACTCTAAGCAGGATATTTAAATCAAATATATACATAATTTAGAGAATTACGTACGCAAAACAAGAGACAGTTTATAAAAGAGATAAGATAGGCTATTAAAAAATATTTATAAACCAATACTGAACCATTAAAGAGTTTTATTTTGTGTAGGAATATTTATAATATTAGTATATTTGAGTTTTTGAATTTTTATTTCTTTATTCATATCATCCCATACCATTTGTAATGGTCACAGCAACACTTTTTTTTTATGTGTACACAACATACCAGAATACAAAGAAGAATAAAACGAAAAACAATTGTTCAGTTTGTTACTATAATTTGAGCGGTATATGATGCCCTTATGTATCATATTACTTTTACTACATGTTTGCATATCCGACTAGGTGAGGGGAAAAGGAGAGATATTCTAATTTTACCAAGATATTATAATTTCAATCGGCGTAACCATCATTTTTGCACAAATATTTGGAAGCAAACATTTAAGAAACTACAAGTACTATCTAATAGTGGGGGGTAGTCGACTGTATTTGGCATCGAAAGATCTACAAAACTGTGAAAAGTTTGTTTAAAACCATAAAGGATTGACGAAGATATGATTATTTCTATCGGCGTAACCATCACTTTTGCAAAAATATTTCGAATATTTAAGAAACTACGAATACTATCGAACTACCTACAGTCTAGACTAGATAAATTCGTTATTTTA
>JAZBHA010000004.1:6459-60629 GCA_037464855.1 Iselma pallidipennis
TGAATCTGAGCCAATATGTGCATCATTTCCATATATCTCTTTGAATATAAAGATATCCATCTTAAAATCTCAACTTTAAATCACATCATCTCTACTACTATCCTTTCTACATTTGGAAACTAGAAAACTTTTCTTTCTTTCGTGTAAACAACGGGATATTTTAAAGAAATGATATGTTGTTCCTGTCATTTCGCTCAGTAATTGAATTTTTTCTAATTTCCAAAATATTTGGCATCCACTCGACTGAAAAACAAATCAAAATAGAATATTGAAATAATCATCTACTTGGCGACATGATCTGTTCCGAATAGTGGCAAAAAATCGAGAAAGATTAAAAGAAAAAAGAGAATAAGATGACAGTTTTTGATCAAAGGATCCAATTCACGTTCTTCGTCGGTATATACCAATATCCTGGTAGATAGACAACGGATAAATAACCGAACAGTTGCCTTGGGAATAATATACGAGGTCTGATAAGAGCACATATGAAGACGCCGTTTTCCGGATAAACTCGTTACCAGTTCTTGTCAATTTTCTTATAAATAATGATGATGATGATCGTGATGATGGTGATGATAATAATGATGAGTTTATTTTTAGTTTCATCATAATTATAATTTATTTAGTATTATTAAAGGGTGGTGCCCATTTAACAAATTAAAATCGATAGGTCGAGGTTTAAAGGTCCAGTAAATAACCAAAGAAAATACTAGTCGATAGTTGGACTCGAGTTATCGTCTTCGCATGCAACGTGGCGGGAAAGTGTTGATTTAAACGCTACTCATCCATCACACGTGTCGAGACAATGGACATTACGGATATCCAGTCCTCACTCTATTTATTCCATGATGAAAATCCAAATCTCTACTACCCTACCCAATTTTTTTTTCTGCTGTAGAAACTATAAATTTTATGTTTCGTAAAAATTTGCTAAAATCAAATCGTAAATATCGCTCGCAAAACAAATTTCCATTTCTAGAAATTTACTACGAAAAGTTGTAAAACAGTTTGTTAGCTTTCGTTATAAATAAGCTAGGAGGAGATACCTTTAGGCATTCGTTGGATCATTAAAACTTGAATTGGTTGACTGAGAGTCGTGGAAAAACGAATAAATTAGAATGAAAGCTAGGAAACACAGGG
This sequence comes from Iselma pallidipennis, assembly GCA_037464855.1. Taxonomy (NCBI): domain Eukaryota; kingdom Metazoa; phylum Arthropoda; class Insecta; order Coleoptera; family Meloidae; genus Iselma; species Iselma pallidipennis. Next base: position 7,600 of record JAZBHA010000004.1, read on the forward strand.
CTGATGTATAGAATGTTTGAACTCTCTTCAACCACATACAGTTTCTAATAATTAAATTGAAAGCTAAAATCTAACCCAGAAAGATACAGTTGATTTTTAGTTTTATAAAAAGGAATTAATTGTATTGCATTCATTTAGTTAATTTAGTTTTACTGTAGAAATTTCGAAAATTTCCCTCATCTCTCTTGTCTCTCCAATTTTACTTGTCGCCTCATTATCTTTTAGCGTGGAGGAAAAAAAATCACCAGCCACATAATTACCCAAGTTTAATGAAAACCAGCGAGTGGTGGTTGAAAGTAAAATGTGAGGGCGTGTTATTGGTATCTGTGAGTGATAAATGTTTAACCAGTTTACAGTCAAGGAAACGATGAAAATTTTAATAAAAAGTTTTCCAATAAGAAAACTGAGTGAACAGTTACTATTAAGTTTATTATTATTAATTTTATAGTAAATAAATTATACCTTTTTCAAATTTCAATTTCCGATGCTGCATGTGCATGGACCATTGAAAGGATTTTTTATCATGTGAATTTATTTTTTTTGGTTGATTTAAATTTTGCAGAAAATTCAGTTACGATTTTATATTAATTTCATGGAGAATTTCTTTATCTTTTTAATTGTTAAAGTTATTCTAAACTATCACCATATTAACGTATAATAGTATGTAGGAAGCACTAGCACTACAGGTAGGATATTGGCGACCGTTTGCGTCACGACGCCGTACATGATGTCCGGATAGCCGGCTGAATACTGCATCAGGGTTCGCCGGGACGCCAGGACAACAGCGCTCCCTGCGGATGTTTATCCAACTCCCTCTTCTATATAATATTACTGTAGAAGATAGAGGATACAGATAAAGGACGAGAGATGAAGATGATACACCAAGTCACGATAATTAGAGATGATATTGGTAATTATTTTTTACATCGAACGTGATTGTATTCCTAGACGAGATTTTCGATTTTAGGATCATCCTACTGGATCGCAGGACATGGACAACAACTAATTGATTAAATCATGGGAACAATATTAACTAGTTAGTCGATTTTTGACGGGAGTTTCCTCTTTTTTTCGAATTTTAGATCGACAGTTTTGTACAATTTTAAAGATTCCTGTACGAATGATAAAACTATTTTTAAACAAACTTTCAGTTTATCTCGTGTCCACCATCATTATTGTTTGTAGACAGATATTATCAGAATTGTACATTGCATTGTCGTCATTTCGAGACTGGAAGACTGTACGGAACATGCATTGTTTTATGAAATATACATTATTATTGTTTACGGAGAACAATTGATAAACTTTATACCATAAATTCAATTAAATTTCTTATATAAATCAACAAATTGATAAAAATTTAATGAGTGGCATACAATTTTGCATATTACTTTTTATTCATAAACAGGTTCTCCTCACTAAATGGCGCCCTTGAAAATTCAAGTTTATCAATAAATCATTTCTCTTAATCGTTACTATCACAGGAAAAAAATTGTTGAAAAAGAGAAGCGACCAATTCAATGATCATGATGATGCATTTTGTTTGTTAACGAATTCTATACATATGTGTTAATATTTTACAGTAATTAACTGTCTTTAAACCCGGAAATTATCGTCTAGAGTAAAAAAAAAAATTAACATTGAAAGGCAACTGGTCGGAATTTTTTTTATAAAGGTCACGCACCAATTTCTAATTCCTGTTCGATTTTCGTTGATGATAATGTCACTCGTATTAAATAGTCATATTTAAGTTGGACTTAAATGGATTTATAGATAAATTGTCTCTTTGAATTTTGTCCAAGATATTTCGTAATTGACTTGTTCTTATTTAGAGCAAGATTATTATTGCTATGTCAATGGCAACATATTTCAATATCTATTTATTAATAATCTGTTCTACTTTTATAAAGTAATGCAAATGTAGAATAGCAACAATGATTTATTAATAATAATAAAAATATGTTCATTAATGAGACGAGAAAAACACAATAAAATACTCGATAAAAATATAAAATTTAAGATACCTATAGTTTATAATAATTTATGATCACGATAAGATTATTATCGGTGAACCATCGAATTTAATTGGCTATATGATAATACTGAGTTACAAGGTGAGTTTAAGCAATACTTTTTTCCTCATCTTACAATCGTTGTCCATTCAACACAGCTAACACTGCATCGATTCCGGCAATGTTGAAAGTAGCTAATAAAAATTCAAAACAATAGGTAAAAAAATATTGTAATTTTTGTCTATTTATAGTTTCAGATTTATTTGACAATTTTATTGTTAATTGTTAAGTTGACAAATCAAAGTTTCGTTATTAGTGTACCACAACTATTGGAATCGTTTACACTTGATGAAATCTTAAGTGGTGTTTATTCAACGAGAACATTAAATGGGACATGGGCAAAAGGTAAATATTTTTCAATATTTAATTGTTTTCTATATCAGTAAATCTTTTAGGGAATCTATTGTTGTATCGTGACAGTGACCATAATTTGAATAGTTTTGATCCTGAAACGAAAACAAGTACACAAATCCTTGATAGATCAATTTTCGTAAGGAATTTCAGGACTTATTTTAACTTAAAACTCAAATAAATTATATATATTATTTCAGGATAATTATCCTGATGCTACTGTAACCTTTTCTAAGGATCTCCAATTTGTGGTTTTACGCTACAATGTTTCTAAAGTTCGTATTTTGAAAACTGATTAGAAACGTATGATTTTACCAAGGATATTTTCAGGTATTTCGTCACTCTATCACGGCATCTTATACTATTTTCGATTTAACAAACAAGTAAGTTTCTTCATTATTACTATTTATTCTTGTTGTTGTTGTTGTTGTTGTTATTGTCGTCGTCGTTAAAAACAAATTGCAGGACATTCTATGACATTGCCGAGAGGCAGCCGGTCCAGTTATTCCAATGGTCACCTGATGGACACCGTTCGGTTTATGTTCGAGAAAATAACATCTATTTCCTGGAAGATCCTGTCGATTCAACTGATCCGATACCAATTACAAATGATGGTATTCCAGGAATTATCTATAACGGTGCTCCTGATTGGGTTTACGAAGGTTTTTCAATTAATTTTATTTATTTTTTTTTTTGTTGCTGATTTGAAACCATCTACTTTTAATTTCAGAGGAAGTTTTAGCATCCGGTTCGGCAATCTGGTTTTCACCTGACGGTACTAAATTAGCTTTTATTCAATTCAATGATACTGAGGTGGAGGAATTCGATTATATGCATTACGGTGAACCGAACGAACGTTTATATCCTGAAGTTCGGACTATCCGATATCCTAAAGTGATTCGTGTTTTTTTTATACGTATTTTTATTGTAAGTAATTTGAATTTTAAAGGTGAATACAACGAATCCAACTGTAAGGACTTTCTGGGTTGATCTATTAAATCCAGGAACTATAAACGAGATTCAAGGAATTCCAGCTAGATTCCTGCCTGATAACAGCATTATTTACGGTATAACTTGGCCAACTAATAATGAAATTGTTATATTATCAACGAATCGTATCCAAAATCAAGCTGAACTGATTCGTTGTGATTTAAATAATAATTGTCAACAAGAAGCTAGTTATGTACAAGAGAACGGCTGGTTAGATCCGATATTACCAATCTATAATCAACAAGGAACTATTCGATATGAAATAACACCACAACCTGTCGACGATGATACTTATAATCATTTAATCAAAGTCGATGTTGGTGCAAAAGCAGCGACACGATTAACTTTTGGACGATTGGTTGTTACTGAAATTCTCGGCTATGATGAAACCAACGATATTATGTAAATTATTCGTAATGGAAAAAATTTTCGTAATTATTATTTTATTTGTAGATATTTTGAAGGATCAGGACTTGATGCATTCTCTCAACAACACGTCTACGCCTACAATAACAATATAACAACATGTTTAACATGTAATTTAACCACATCAGCCGGATTTTGTCGGTATGCTTCTGGTGTTTTTAGTCCTGATTTTACATATTTCGTCCGAATTTGTCAAGGTCCTGGACCGCATTTAGTGGAAATCATTCGACTCAAGGTAACAAAAAAATGATTAACAAAAACAAAATTACAGTTACGACTAGAATAACTTCAGGATTGTGATACTTTCGTTTGGGAAGATAATGGTGACTTGGTTGCGAGATTGTTGGTTAAACAATTACCATTAATTCGTGACTTTAAAGTTCCTATATCTGGAGGATTTTATGCTAATGTGAGATTATTATTACCGTATGATTTCGATGAAACCTTGACATATCCAACAATTGTTAATGTGTAAAATTTGATAAAAAATTCACTTTTTGTTCTTGTAATTTAAATAAATTTTTTGTCAACGTTGTAGATATGCCGGTCCAGATTCAAATCAAATTCGCGATGCTTATTCGTCAGGTTTTGCTAATTATATTGTTAGTAATCGACAGTATATCTATGTTTATATTGATGGTAGAGGCAGTGGTCGTGATGGTAATAACAAGAAATTCCAGATTTACCATAGAATGGCCACCGTGGAGATTGAAGATCAAATTGCTGTCACCAAGTAGAAAACAAATCCATCCCGTAAAAACACATTTTTGAAATATTTTGAATTTTTAGATATTTGCAGGAGAATTTTCCATTTATTGACCGAACTAGAACAGGAATTTGGGGTTGGAGTTATGGTGGTTTTGCCACATTATGGACATTAGTCAAAGATATTGAACATGTATTCCGTTTCGGTTTATCGGTAGCTCCAGTCACGAATTTTATACTTTATGGTAAATAATAAACAAACAAAAATTGATAGATTTATTAAATTGATTATCAATATTTTATAGATACAATTTATACAGAAAGATATATGGGATTACCAACTGAAAATGATAATTTAGCCGGTTATAATAACACTGATTTGTTTAGAGTAGTAGAAGCTTTTCGAGAGAGACAGTTTATGTTGATTCACGGGAACGGTGATGATAATGTCCATTATCAACAATCAATGTTATTATCAAGAGCATTAGAGGAAGCTGATATTCTCTTCAGGCAACAGGTAGAATTTCCTACAAGATTGTTAAAGCCCGCCCCGTTCAAAAAAAAAAAAACAAACAATAAAAGATAATTTCCTCCCATAATCATATTAAAAAGTTATAATGGAATATCGTGGATGATAAAGAAATTGGTGGTTTTCTTTTTGTTTTAGAGTTATCCTGACGAGGACCATTCATTATTGGGCGTGTCTCCTCATTTGTATCATACGATCGATCGCTTTTGGGCGAGAAGTTTCGGTCTGCCTGATCCACCAGCAGGACCACCACAACTACCATTCTTTTAATCCAAACAATAACCACAAATTACACAAAACGATCAATTTTTTAATGTATTGTTTGTTTATTTACAATAAAATACCTGAATAGAATTATTTATTTGTAAATTTGCGGAGTTATTTAAAATATAGAAACAAATATGATAATTATTACTGAAAACCAGAAACTTTTTTTAGAAATCTTGTAAAATATTCACCCCTCGTTGGAAAATTGGAATTTTGCATTCTTTAAAAGGTCAATATTGAATAAAATTATCTGTTTGATCGCTCGTGGAAGCTAAATTTCTATAGAACTGTGGAAAAATTAATGATTTTTTTGTTTAGGTAATTTATACAGGATGACTTTAAAGTCCCTTTAAATATTGAAACTTCATTATCCCTATGGGTATTTTGATGGGCAAAAAGAAAAACAGTTTCGGTGATGGTCACTGGACAGTTACTAACCTACCGTAATGTTATCGTCGAGCGTAATGTAGTTGCTGATAAGAATGCAGCTATCAGTTTCACATGACATTAAACTACACAAGTCTTGCTAACCCACTTATTGACACCACATTACAAATTCAATTATTGCAGAAAAATTACATAAAATGCACGTAAAAAGCTTCCAAAAACTGATGGACTCTCTTAATCAATGACTATCAAACACTTGGCGACCATATTAAACGGGTGTTTTTTTTTTGGGCCCTATACGCGGTTTCAAGATTTAAAAGCGTTTCACAGTCACCCTGTATAAACGAATTACTATTTGCTTTACATGTTGGATTCTTATTTTATTACGAGATTATGTTGGAAGTTGTTAAATTTGCCAACAGAACAAACAAACAGCGACTACGCAAAAATATTCAATTTTAATGCAATTTACTTATTGTCTGATGCAGATCTTCTTAGATCTTAAAATGCATTAAAATCTGCATTATTGTCTTTTAACTTAATTAAGTTGGCTCCATTTCTGTAGTTTATTTCTTATCTTTTGCACAATCATTGTTTATCGAATGTTTTACATCAATAATAATCCGTCTATTCTGTATGATTTATAGCTTAGCATGTTGAAATATTCGAAAATGGGGATGATTTTAGTGTACAACCCTTATGCATTCTATACATTGTATACATGTACATATACATACAAATCTATATACATATATTAGTTATATATTTTTGATAACCAACTCCACATATCGTATATTTTTTATTTGAATCTCCACCCTCGACCTATTTAATATTGTTAACAATCATCCATCAAAAATTGATAGCTGGCGAAGATGCTGGTAGTGAAAGCTCTTCTTTTTTTTGTTGTTGTTGTTGCTATCACCGAACCGCTTTTACCCCAGTTCTAATTCGGTCTGGGTGGTTTTTTTTTTGTTCTCGTTTGTTTGTTGTTGTTAATCGCATCAATTTGATTTTCCACAAGAAATGTTTTCTTTGCAGGTTGTATTCATTGAGGTGAATTGTGTGCAAGCTATTTGGATTTAAAAGAAACGTCTGTAATCTCACAGATCTATTAACAATAGGCATTGGAGAGTTATCAAGGTTCGCGTGACTTTATTCCTTTTCCTTTTATCTAGATTTTATTGCGATGAAAAATCACCTCAAGAATACTAATTCTTGTATATGTATTATTAAAGCAAATATTTCTTGATTTCAAATTATCTATTGATCGTCTAATAATGAATAGGTATTCTGAATTATTTATTAGGATTAGGGAGGAGTCGGATGGAGTTTTTTTCGAGCTTAAACACTCAAGTCTATTATGCACCATTCTGATGCTGAAAAGACGTGCTGAAAGGAGCGCTCTGATGATCTTGATGATATTAAGTTTCTCCCCTAGAATGAATCGTAATGGGGATGAGTGGCAAGATAGTACGTGTTGGTTATTTTATGGCTTCATATATAAAGGGTGTATACCTTTCAACCACAATGTCTAGTGGGGCTGTCAACTAAGATTTTAGTATTTAGATAGAGACTATTTGACTTGTCTGAAATAACTATTTACCTATGTAGCGAATCTACATCAGGCGGCTTCCTGTTGGAACTGGTTTTATTTATACGTGTGTTTAGGGTGTCGACTGTAATTGGTAGGGGTATCATTTTTTCGAAATCACAAACACCCAGTTTGAAAGTGCACCTGTGAAAGTAAAATTTATTAAAGTTCGGCAAAAACCTAGTTTTTACCTTTCAAATCAGAAAATTTTCCGTGGCTGAAATACCCTTGCTGGGAATAAAATACCTTAAAATAGTGGGTATATACAAACTTTTCGGCAACATGACTAAAATCATCTATATTTTGAACATTTTGATTTTATACGTCTGGTAACCAACCGTAGCAGTAATAGCCGATAGTTGGTTGATGTTGAAGAGCACTCACTGACAAAAAAGCTCTTACTTTTCGGGAACCATAATAAAAAAATGGGACATTTAGCGTCCTGAAAATACTTTATTGGGCCACAGGGACATAACTTTCTTTCTCTAGAAAGATTTACAATGGATCGATTCCTTCTCAATACTTTGAAAGACTGTGACGTTACTTTCTGCCAGATAGTTTGTAGCGATAAAGTAGTTCTAAAGATTATGTCGTCATAATTTTTCTAAAGAACATCCAAGTGTTGAATCAGATCTTTTCTTAGACGCTTGCACTTTTTGATGTCCAGTATTTCTCAAATTAATTTTTAGACCAGGGCTTCTCAATCTTTTGTGTGCCATGTACCCCCTTGATAGTTTCGTGAAGCCCACATACCCCGCTAAGATAAGTGGTAGTTGAAAAAGCGCCACAGGTGCCGGGTCTCTATAAGCGTTGAAGATTGGTTTGCGGATCTGATTAGGGTAAAATCTGATAGCTATTCTTCCAAAATGCTATGGGAACGATCGACCCACAGCCCAGGAAAAACAAAATAAGAACACAAAAAATGAAACACACCTTTCCTAAAAATATAACGTAAGAAGGTATTTGAGTAGCGAGTAAGCTACCAAATGAAGTTTTGAAGCAGTGCGCCAAATGTCTTCCCAACAATCGAAAACTTAATGAGCGTCAGAATGTCGTCTAAATATCAGTTTGATGGAACGCCGTTTGTTAAAAATTCTTCGGCACAAAAATTCCCGCATTTTTTTTAAATAATTTAGAGATTTTTTTATTTACACGTTGGTAATTGCTAGTGTCATAACCATAACCTTAAATTTTGACAAATTTTTGACAGCTGTCAAAGTTATAAACTATGATAAATAAATAAATAACGTTAAAATAAATAAATATTGAGTTGAATGCAAATTTTAACAAACGTAAAAATGGAAACGAACGAAGAAATAGTTGAACCTCCAATGTCACAATTTATTTTTCAAGTTGCTAAAGAATTAGGTAAACCTAACCTAAAATTTGTATCATTTTTCTTTATAATAAATTATCTCTTATCAGATATTGAATGTGGTCAAGGTGTTGTTGGTAAAGAATTAGAATTGATCACTTTAGTTAGAAATTGTCCATTATTATACGATAGAAGTACCGATGATTTTCGAAATATTGAAAAGAAGAGTGAAACATGGGCAGCAATTGCACAAGTTTTTGGCGTATCAGGTATTGTATACAATGTACAACATTATTTATTAAAATAATTCATTATTTAATTGAAGCTGGTGATGTACAAACAAAGTGGAAAACTATGAGAGACAGTTACGGACGCTACAAAAGAAATGTGAATAGTAATAGTGGTGAAGGAAAGAAGTTATCATATTATGATGATATGGAATTTTTAATACCATTTATACAATCACGCAGGTTGATTTTTGATAAATTTTTATATTAACAACATTTAAATGAAATTTATTTAAGGTCAAGATTAAGTGGAATATTACCTCAAGATAAAGAAAAACCATTTGATCCATTATCAAACCCATTGAATAGCAATAAACCAAAACCAATTGATACTTTACATTTTATTTCATGTATTAAAGCTTTACCAGTATTGTATCATTCAAAATATAGACAATCAGCCCATAGAAGTTTAAAAATTAATAATTGGAAACAATTATCAAGAACTCTAGGAATTCCAGGTTAATAACTTTATAAATAAAACAATTATATTTGTAATAAATAATTATGATTTTATAGCTAAAGAATGTTGTTTGAGATGGCGAAATTTACGTGAACGTTATTCGAGAGAACGAAGACATTCAGTAAAATCAAAATGGAAATATTTCAATCATCTATCATTTCTTGATCAACATATAAAAACACGTAGAAGGTATTTTGAAGTCAATTTTTGATTAATTTTAATTAAATTAATAATAATAATAATAGTTATAAATATAGTTTTGGATTAAGTCGAGAACCGGATATAGAAGATGAATTAGAATCGGTTGAATTGAAACCATTAACAAATTCAACAGATGATGATTCCGGTTTAATACATGAAGATTTTCTTGATGATGTTGGTTTAACAACGACGAATAAATCGGAACAAATGGATAATGTTGAATTTTTTGATGTTGATCATGTAAATGGGGAATTTGATGATTTAGAACAACAACAACAAGATGATGAAGAACAACAAACACAACAGCAACAACATGTACAACAATCTGATAATTTATTGAGTTCAAATACAATTCATTTGAAAGATAAAGGTATAGATGAAGATGATTTGTTTGGACAGACAATAGCAGCAGAACTGAAACGAATCACAAATCATAGACAGAAAATGAAATTGAAAGCAGATATTTATAAATTATTGTATCAAAGTTATTGTGAATAGTTGGGTGTGTAATATTGTTGTTATTTTTAATCTTTTCTTTTTTAATATAACGAAACTAATTTATTACATAAAAACATATTTTAATCCAAACTGGGAAAATGAGTGGTAGCAAATGAAAAGCAAGTAATGGGATGGCAATTTTTGACTCTCATATAATGATATTTTTATCGTTTTTAGTTGGAATTTATTCGTCTTCTAATATAATGCTTGGTTTCTTCAATTTTGTTGAATTTCTTCATGAATTTTTGGAAAAATGTTTTTTTAGCGCCTTGAGCCACCGTTAAAGTCTCTAGGAGGTTCACACTATAAAGTATCATACATATACATCCAGGCCCGACTGGAAATCTTACAAGACACAGGATGAGGACGAACCTATCGAGCATGTACTCGGTCACTGCTCCAAACTCGTCCAACATTGAGCTGGGCCGAGGTCGCACGCTCCTGCGATACATGCAGAGTGTAGGCTGGCTTGCTAACGATCCTAGGAGGATGCACAATGAGACTACTGAAGCCTCATTACTACAGTGCTCGCTTCGCACTCCTCTTAATCCGGACTCTAGAAAGACATGGTAGGAAACTATTTTGCGTGGCAGAAGCGTTTAGTTTCCACACAGGCTCTAGGCGTACATAGAGCAAAAATTAAAAAGAGTGGTACAGATCTTGGCGGGTCACTGCGCGCTTGAAGCCCAGCTGGGTAGTTACGAACAGCTTAATATTTCTTGACGACTGAACTATTTTCACACGAATGGTAAAAAGAAACTGTATGGAAATACAATACGGTTTTATTGTGTCTTAATTTTCAAATTATTAAAAAAAATTATCATAAATACTAATCACATAATAAATATCAATCCACGATACAGAACAATTTATTATAAATACCTTTTAGTAATAATTTATTTAAAATTTCTTCAGTCAACTCCCTGGAATTGTTCATTCTTTCATCAGAATATGTACAAGGAACTTGAACACAATTATTATTATTATTATTATTAGTATTATTATCAATGAAAATCTTCTAATTTTCATCTAGTGATTTAAATGTGTGACTACGACTATGTCTATGTAGATCAGTAGCTCTTGAATACCTTCGATCACAAACATTACAACTAAACGGTTTATCATTTGCATGTGTTAATAAATGTTCTTTTAAATCAGCATTTGTAACAAATGATCGTTCACATGATTGACATTGGAAATTCTTCTCACCATTATGCCGTTTCATATGTACAGCTAAACAACTGGACTGGGCAAAACCTTTATTACAAACCGTACAAATATATGGACGTTCACCAGTGTGAGATCTTCGATGTACAATCAAAGTACTTGATCCATTGAAACCTGCAATATTTTATGTTTACTATAATCTCACCCACACACACACGCACACAAAAAAGTAAAACTCGATTATAACGAAAATTGGCTCGCAATAACAGTTTGGACTTCGTGGGGAGTCGAGCTGTACCTTCCTCTGCGTTCAGACCTCCTGGACGAGCACATGTTCAACGGTTTCCGCCTCTTCTTCACATCCTCGGCAGGTCGATCTATCTACTAGTCGCATTTGGTGGAAGTGCTTCTTTAGTCCACACTGTCCAGTGAGCTAGGGTTAATGGAGCTCATGCACCCTCACCACTTAGGTGGGAAATTGCGTCACTTTCTCCACCAGACGATTATGACGGAACAGAGGTCTCTCCCATTTATGAACCATGTGAATTGATAGAGCGCCTAGAAGTATAAGCGCCCTATCAGATCAAATAGTTCAAAACTTGGAGAGACCACATTCCCGCCATGCACGAGCTATAATTTGGAAAGCTCGCCCGTGGACGCTTCAGCTATGAATTCGTTATAACCGAGTTTTACTGTATTTTATCGAGTTTCATACCTTTCTGGCAGATATCGCATACATGTGATTTTTCACCGGTATGTGTTCGCATATGTTTCGTTAATTCATTCGATTGACAGAATGCCTTCTGACACACACAACAAACATACGGTCGTTCACCAGTATGTGTACGTATATGTGCAATTAGATTTGAACTAGTTGAGAATGCACGTGTACATAAATTACATTTATGTGGCCGTTCACCAGTATGTGTACGCATATGTTTTTCTAGATCTTGTGCTTGTCGACAACCTTTATCACATACAGTACAACGATAGGGACGTTCATCATTATGCATACGCATATGTATCTTAAAATTACCACTATGCGAGAATGCTTTACTACACACTTTACATTTATATGGCATATCAGTTGAATGTGTTTTCATATGTCTAGTTAATTTTGGTGTGGTTGTAAAGATTTTATTACATGTTGGACATTGTTTATTAGTATTATTATCGTCGATTTTATTATTGTTATTATTATTATTATTTGTTAAATCACGACGTGTTTTTGTCGATTTTTTCTCATCTTTTTCATCGTTCTGATTGATCTGTGGTATTGTTGTTTGTTGTTGTAATATTGGTTGAAGTGGTGGTTGTAATTGTTGGATTTGCATTTGTTGTGTCACCACTTGATTATGTAAAATATTCGATGGTTGCATTGGTTGTAAAGGCATCGTATACGTTCCATTATAAACTTGAACTTGTCCAACACCTTGCATATTATAATTTGTTAACTGTAAATGATTTTGTGGTTGTATATTGTAATTGATTTGTGTTAGAGGTGGTTGTTGTTGTTGTTGTGGTGGTTGACTGACTGGGATGAAATTATCGAATTTCTGTTCTTGTGGTACTTCCAACATCGGTGTACATTCAATGAATACACAATTCTGATTTGGTTGAGTCATTTGGTCATTAATTTCGATTTTATTCAAATCGGGTTGTTGAGGTGGTGGTACTAATTGTTGTTGCTGTTGTTGCTGATGGATCTCTTGTTGTTGTTGTTGGGCATTTTCTTCAGATATATTCGATAAATATTGTCGTAATTTAGCGTCAGATTTTTCACATTGTTTTTTGAACTGAAAGGATATGTGGAGTTTAGCTGAACATTTATTGCATATCTGTGCTGGCAAACCATCGTTTTGCCATACCTACAAATACAATATTTATTAGACAAACTCTCCCAATTATTTATAAACAAATAATAACAATAATAACTTACTTGTACTGAAGCACAAGCCATGATTTTTTTGGAAACATTCACCTTAAATATCGACATCATTATACCTTCATTTAAACAAACTCTACATATTTTTGAGAAATCTAATTCCATTTTTATTTAAAAATCACAAAAACATTACAGTTTTTTATTGTTGTTGTAAATAAATAAATTTCACCCCTTGTTTGTGTATTATAACCTATATTTTTTAAAATCACACTTCGATGACCAATTATACACTAGGTGACAGCACGTTTCTAATTATGCAACCAGTTATACACGTTTTTACCGCCAAATTTGAATCAAAATAATTTTAGAAACGAAAATTTTCCAATAAAATCCTGTTTCAAATATGGATACAGTTAATAATTCTCTAGTAATATAAAATATAGACCGAAAAGTGACTGAAAGTCCAGAAATATCCACAATGTGTCGAGTAAAGGGTGTAAATTTAAATGAATAACAATGATTCAAAGACCTATAAATACACAAATTTTAGAATATATTTCACAAAAAAGAAACAAATTCTAATTACTTTTAATTAATTTGGAGGTTTCTACAACCTACACAAAAATCTCGATGACCCACCTATTTACCTACAAAAAAAATAAAATCGCAACAAACTTCCGTACCTACGCCTCTGTACATTTAAATATTGACAAAAACAAAATGATTCGACCCAAATTTACCTTTTTTTTGCGATTTTTGTTTACTGGTTTAAAATATTATTCATTATTCATACCGTTTAATATCAGATAAGATAAGAATAGTTATATTTTATTTATAAATAATTGTGTGTTATTTTATTATTTCTATCAACCGTCAAGTATGATTCATTGTTAAAAACAAAGAAATGAATGAGGATCAACAACAACAACAACACACAAAACCGTTGCAATTCCACCTACATCCATGGCTTTTTTAAATTGAAAAATAACCACTCAACAACAACAATAAGAATCTAACCGACAGAATTATATTAAACTGTTATAGAAAAAAATACAAATCGTCCACCTACAGTCTACAGTTATTTATCAAATCAACAATTTCTAGTATTTCTAGAATATCCACAAATATTCCTCCTATTGATTGCATAATCACTAATTTAGTGATGCCAATCAATATACATATTGGCTAAATTACTGCATACATGCAATAGATTTGCTAAATTCCATTTACTTTTTGTAATAAAACACGATGAATCATTGATGGTTTAGAATATTATTTAATAATAAAATAATAAAATTAAAACAAGTCTTTGTTAAGTTGAAAATTTAAATTTGGAACGTAAATTCTTTTGTTTTTTGTTCCTTGCATAGGATTTGTTTTTTTGTTTCGTATCAACCAATCATATTATTAGATTTAAATTGAATTAACCAATCAGAAGTCGTTCTACCCCACTTAATATAAACAAGATAGCCGTTTCTGTCACAGATTTATAAACGACTGCATCTGTTGAAAATTTGTTATTTTAAAGTATTTCTTTGTGTTGTTATCAATTATAAGTAAAGGAATTCAGTAATTCTTATCAAAATTCAAAGTAATATTTATACAAATTAAGTACTTTGAGGTAAGTTACTGGCAAATTTTCATCCAAATTTTTTATAATTACTTGATAAAAATTTGGGGGACATTGCACAAAAAAAACACTAGTATTTTATTGTAGTTTAGCAATTTTGTTAATTTTCCAAACGATAAGGACTGCTTTTCTGGAAAGTCGTTAAAATTTTCCATATCACCGATTAATTTAGTATTCAGATATAGGTACCTGTTGCTTGTAGAAAGTTGACTTAGGACCAAATATGGCGAGATTTAGGACTTATAAGAGTTGTTCTTTTGCATAAAAATCCAATTAAAACAACATTTACAATGAGTTCTAGAAATTATAAAAGTTCTAAATAATATTTTGGTTTCAGTGTGCAGAAGTAGCTCTTCAGGATCAATCCCCATCATGGCTGATATTAAAGTTATCGTCAACTCCCCAGAACGTAAGTCTTTATCAATCTAAATACTACCAAATTGGTATTGATGTCTTATCTATCAATTTAACATAAGAAAGATATGAATTATGGTATGAAATTTTCCAATTTTTCAAAAAATAAACAACACCCCATTGAATTTCCTTGATAAAACTCTACCCTATTGTTGATTTTGATCAACAGACAACAAACATCCCTTGATAATGGTTGAATCTTATCCCTTCGTTTATATTATAAAGACCTGACCTGGAGAATGTTGCGAGGGTCGTGGAATTTGTTAGAAAAAGATAGAGAATGTTGAGTATATAGTTTCAGCTGTAGGTATAGATATGGCCTTGGTGCAGGTCAAGTTGCTGATTATAACTAAAAATAATCTTTTCCTATAGTAAAACTAGGTACAATTACATGGTAGTTCTGACTAAATATAAACCAACAAAAAGAGCAATGAAGGAAATAATAAGCATCTGTTGAGAGAAATAGTTTATTGACTGTGAACCCCCCTCGTCTGGACAGAAGACCAAAAAGCAAGAAATTGTCGTATTTTTTCCCGATTCGAAAAGGGAGAGAGAAATAGAAAATTCTTCCAATTACTTGCCTTTAGTTTGTCCCTGGTATTCTGTCCAGACGTTGGGTTTAATGAGGACTGCCATCATAGTAGAAGTATATAATTTTGAAAATTTTTAGTTTATCGATACTTCTTTTTGGAACTAGATAATAAGAATGTCTAGAGATATTGGATTTTACTAAAGATATTTCAAATTTGACAAAAATTCTGAATCAAAACATTTACTATATCCATTCAGATAATTATTATCAAAGAGTCGATTCATTATTGTTAAAAAATATTGCATCTGTAAATAACCAACTAAATTCTCATTATAAAGAGATTTCCATTATAGCTATACTACGTACAGATAGTATCCAAAAACATGTAGTTTATAAATACAGTGGATCCCACCTATGTATAATCATTGTATAATGGACGTCCTTATAATGAACGCAATATCTAGATCCCTGTTGAGATTCATACTATAAAGCCGTTCGTAATACACTTTCGTTCGTAATGAACTAAAAGGGAGTTCAAAGTCCATAATAAGCTGTGTCAGAGACCCTTCTTAAGGGCAGAACTCTCCAAAGGTACACGTTCAAGCTTCATTTATAGTGGGCCGGTGCCTTGAATTGAGAGTTTCTTAAGATGGGATTCTAACAGTAAGAGTCTTAGAGATGACAAAAAATATGATTATTTTTTCTCTAGTCAAGCTCAAAAACCCCCTAACACATCCCCGTAGACCCCAGGTTAAGCACTCCTGTACTGGACTATATCCATTTCGTACAAGGATGCATTTGTTTACCATGAGATAATTATTAAAAAGCTAATTATTGAAGTTAAACAACATTCAAGCTAAATAATTATAGATCTGACGAGAATTACGTTTTTTTTAAAAGTTGGTCGTTAGAGATGTTCTGTTGTTGATGACTTTTTATTTTTTTACTTTTTAAAGAACAGATGACTAAACACTTAGATACTTAAGATTTATTTATAGGACCAATGTGCCTTCTATTTAAAATTTCATTTAAATTTTGTAGTCATTTATTAGTTAAATTATATCCTTAACAAGTAATCTTTCCAATATTTTAGGTTTTTGCACATACAGTGGAACCTCTATTTAACAAAGTTTATCAGTCCTTTGTAGGTTTGTTATAGAGAGGTTCCACTGTATTGATTGCATACCAACCTCCGTAAGGGCCAGCGCATATTGACACAGAGCAGAGCAGGGCAGTGTAGTTCAGTTTTTTGTATTCCATGTAAGTTAATGAAGCATCGCATATTGCCGCGCAGTGTAGGGCAGTTCAGTTCAGTACTTTTTGAATAGAACTGTCCCTACACTGCCCTGTGTGCCAATATGCGCCGGGCCTAATTGTTAATTTACCTGACAAACTGTAGTATATGTATCTGCAATTAGTAATAATTAGTAAACTCAATATTATAAATGTTTTGTTTAGAACTTATTCCATAGAATAACATGTCTTAAACAATTATCTTTTCTTTATAGGAAAGTTGTAGTTTTTATTGTCCCCCGTCCAGAAAAACTTTTTCATTAAGAAACTTTATATGTTCGCGTAAAGATTTCAATTATAACTTCATCATTCTTTCACTATTTTTATTGTTGGAAAATAAGTTTTAAGTGTACAAAATGTTTTTTCAGTCATCATAATATAAAATATGACAACAGTTGGTTCAATGTACGTCTACGACCTTTAACATTCGATCTGATTTTGAATTGATTTTTGTGCAATTTCAAATTTTACTACATTATTATTACTATTATTATTATTATTCTTATTAGAGACAGAAAATTATTTGATAAGTTTTATCAACATTATTTGTTAAATACAACGTATAATCGGTCAAATTTCACAGTTCACGACAACAAAACTAGATTATACCGACATATAATTGCAATTAGGGGTTTTTGTTTCTGTTTAGAAAACCTTATCAACAATTATTATAGAAAGGAGTGTTGTGTATTGTATTGTCGACTTTGAAAATAAATTGTCTTTGAAAACAATACTGCTAATTAGATATTGTTGTCGGTTATGGATATGGGTAGGATTAGGATATGTTCTAGTAGTTTCCATTTGTATACACTTGAGAATATCAACGATAAAGATGATGATATATTAATATACATACATGAGAGGGTAAAATGAAAACAACATATGTATGTTCTACCTATGTGATGAATGAAAAGATCCAAGCTATTAGAATATACCAGGTGGCCAAACTAAGATGACCCCCTTCCTTGTATTTTTCATCTTCAAATAATTACGTAACACCCTTCAGTTCCTATGTGAATATGAAATATAACAATAAGGGTCTTCCTTTAATTTCGACACTTCGTATATTTATCTATGAGCTTTTAGTGAAATTCGTCATTTCATTAAATGCCGGCATATTGAAAAGATGCTTCTAGTCGAGTAGTTTTTAGAGAGGGGAACCCCCAACATTCACTTGGACCCTAGCTGAATAACTACTATAAACAGCTGTATTTTTTCATGGCCCTACAGAATATGCCGGCATTTCATGAAATGACGTGTTTCACTGAAAGCCTACGACATACTATATGTACATATGTACATACATATGTTGAAACTTCCTTGTTCTTGTTGGTAATACAGAAACGTGATATGACGGAAATATTGAATACAGGAAATCAGTAGGGATTCACTCATACAATGACATTGTTATTAAATTGATTAATCATGACTGCAATCTACACAAGGGGAACATTTTTTTTTAGTCTATAGTGTGTTATATTGTTCGGTTAAATAAAGTAGAACGTTTTTATTAAGTTAAAAAGTTCATTGACGCTTTTGTGTACAAAAACGAAATCATATATAATTTTCAAGGATTTATAACAAAAATGGGCTAATTTTTTCCTTATATTCCATGTTTCTGTCAACAATAGTTCCATTTAGGATTAAAAATCTATACTGAAAGCTAGTAGTTGGAAATACAAATGAAATACTGAATTCATAATTTATTCCCCTAAAATTTCGATATAATTTAGTTTTTGTCATTTATTATCAAAATTCCAATCTCTAATTCTAATTGGATAGAGCATTATTGATTAATATTACGACGAAGATTGATCATTATTATTTATTGATATTATCCTTTAATTTTTCTTTCTCTCTGTTGGAATTAAAAAATTGATGAATTTACAATGAATCATCGAATTGCTTTGGGGTTTTTATTATTATCAGCACGCAAATTTTATTCACAAAAGCTGTTTATAATTGCCGAATTATTTGCAATAGACATACATAGATTTAATTTATTGTGTTAATAGTTTAAATTTGTTCCATTTGAGCTGTTAGCACGCAATATTTACTTGTAATTGTGCCTTTTTCTGCCGTCTCCTGATTCTTTTTTCCACGTGCTGGTGGTCTATCAACAGAAATAGGAATAGTTTTTTCGTTCGTGCTATTTGGAGAATTGCATTTTCAAAGGCCGAAAGGTCATCATTCATCAAATGTTTTGTTGTATGTTTTGGTGGATATTTGTGTCGATACTCATAGTGGTAGTCGCTAAGGGGTCGTACAACCGACCTGACTACTAAAAGTAATCAATTTTCGGCTGCAATGTTGTCGATTTTTGTTCCAAATATTCATAAAAATGAATAAAATTTTATTGAAAATTTAAAAGTATTAATATTCTGAAAGGTAGACGGTTGGAAATTTCTCTTGTTCCACACGATCTTTCGCTTAGGTATTGTTGTCTACAAAAAAAGATGAAATAAAGTCTCTAGGACTGGATTGTTGTGTACCAAGGCTATAGGATGTGATCCTTTCCATATGTGGCATTAGTCTTGCAACCGGAATACAAAACGAACTACTCTCCTCTTAACCCGTTTTACAACAATAAAAATGAAGAGATAATAGTAGGTGGTTTATTTGTGATTCTCTCAATTCAGTTCATGTAGAAATCAATCCTGATTCAGCACTCTGCTCAGTTTTCAATTTATTAACAGTCTATTTGGTTGAACCTTATTTTCACATTGGGCAATCCATATAGACAACGTTTTTTCGCTACTAAGGTCAAGTTACTCATATAAGTGGTTTCTTTAGAAATAGGAAATCTTTTTCTTACTTTTGAGTTGGCGTAACTTTAGATTTGAGGGCCGGAGGCAGAAATTCAAAATGGGCCCCTCCATATATACCTATGTGTGTGTTTGTGTGTAATCCATAGTCTCTTCTTTTATTCCTCTTTTTACGTGGGTCCTTTACATGCATGTGTCCGAAGGCAAGTGCCTCCGTGCTTCACGGTAGTTACGCCACTCCGTATAATTATTTTCCAAAACACTACATTTTTGTGACTCATCTTTATTAAATTGCGACTCGTTTAAGTTCACCGCAACTCTTAATATAATTCACTTGTTTACGATTATATACGATTTCAGTCGGAAAATCCATGAAATTGCTCTTCAATTCAAGCTATTTTCCTACCCTTCAAAGATTTCTCTTTATATAACATTTATGATAACATTCAACAAATCTATTTAACGTTTTGATGGATTTGTGCCAATAGTGCAACCCAGACTATTTGCCAAAAGAGAGAAAAAGAGATCAGTGCCCTAGAGGCTTTTCACACACATATGGAAAACATCGGCGTCATGGTGGCGGCGGCACCGATGTATAGTTCTGGTGGCAGCGAACGACGCCAGCCGATATCGACCGGAACATAGATTAAAATGAGATAGATTAAGAGTGGAGACGATGCGGTGGCGGCGACGCAAATCGACGCCGCCACCACACCTGCTACCCTTCTTGGTTGCTTGTAACGACGACGCAATATACACATAGACACCGCCACCATCGCCGCCAAATCGTTCATAGACACACACATAACATCGGTCTTTCCACAATTGTACATCGTTGCGCCCCCGTCGTCGTCATCGTTGTTGATAGATTTTTTTTTTATTGTTATCGACACCGGCGTCGGGACGTCTGTAAATTGTCCGTTCACGTTTTCCGTCTGATTTTTTCCAGAAAATTTTTTTAATTTAGTGTTTTAATACATAGTGAAATTGGAAAAGAAAATTCAAAATGTTGATTGGGCTTGTCAGAGAATCTGTTATGCAGTGCTTCTGCCATACGTGCAGGGCACCAATTCCTGCTGCCGGTAAGTGCATAATTCAATTACAATAAAAAATAATCAATAATTGAAATTTGATTTGATCTCTATTTGATCTCTATTTGAATAAACCTTGATAAAGTTACTTAGCAAGATACTTTTTTTCAAAGAAAAAAACCTCAATTTTTTATATTTATAATCAAAAACACGTTTGATTATAAAAGTAAAACTTACTATAACAGATCTTTTAATTGCGATAATTTACTTTCATTTTATAATTGTCAATACTACTTTGTATGGGGCGAGTTTCTCAATGAGAAGATTTTGTGAAAGTCAATGTCAATGATCAAGTTTCCCCTATAACAACCTCCACAGAAAATACAAAATCGGACTATAAAAAATTTCACTTTATTCTCCAATTTCAATATTTTTCCCTTTCAGTGGATAATTTCAAGACAATTTCCTGTTTCTCCTTTTCTGATATGAATGCAGCTTCATTTATACAGTTTGGACTTTTCTTTTTGAATACAATTTTTAATATTCTGATGCCAATATTATCCTTTTTTTTTAATTGAAGGCCACACCCAAGTTACCAAGATTGGATAGGTCTGGGTTTCGATCGATCAATTTTTTCAAATAACCCATGATCATATATTCTCTTTTATCTAAAAATTCTTTCAAATCATTACAATTGTAATACATTTCATGGTTCCTGTGTTTTTTTCTCTTAAAATTAATACAGTTTTAAGAAGTTAACAATTGCCTTTTGTTCGTTGACATCAAAATTTATACTTTTGTCAATTTATCCTGCTAGTTTTTTTGTTGTTGTTTTCAACAATTTTCTCCTTGATGTTGGTAGTGGTTAGAAGTCCAGACAGTTTTTTTTTTATTTGCCCCCAGTTCTTTCCAAAAATAACGTCTGATTAATGGATATATAAGTCTTGCCTATAGTGTTATCCATTGGGATCCTGGTAACCCGGAATTCCCCCACAGTCTGCGCTTATATTTTGCGTCTCTGGCTAGCTGTATGAGTCATCGTTCTCTCCCACTGTTGCTGGGGAGAAAACAGGAAGACTGGATATCGATAAGGGGTTTATAGCAGTGTAAGAGAGAAAGGAACAGAGGATTGTATTGTTCTATTCTATAAGGAACAGTGAAAAGGACATTTCATCTTCTTTTTCAATGATTTTTCTTTGTCGTTTGTCCGGAAAGCGAATCGATTTTAATTAAAGGGTTTTCTAAGTAACGGATAAATCTAATTAGTTGCTATTGGAGTCCTGTTGGTGGATTATGATAAATTAGGGTTGATATTTCAACTACTCGCATCAATCTAGACCAGATGGAAGGTTTAGAATTCTTGAGATTGTTTGTCTACTTGATTATGCAGCCTCACATTCCGGATAGGAATAATCCAGGACACCAGGGATGTGTAAATAAGAGGTTTCCTATACACACGATTATCCTGGCCATGTCTTTGTTGATTATCCTGCAAATTTGCGTAAGGTATCTTAGTATTAGTATTTCATTTCAATTTTGTGGTTTTCCTATATTTCCCTTTGGTCGATATCAGTATCCTTGAATTTGTTTGAAATCAATACGTTTTCGTGTTTGTTAATTGTGGATGGATTAAAATGGGAGTAAAATAGCAAATATTTCTTTATTCTTTGTCTATTATGATTAATTAATTTAGCTTTGATGTTATTAGAGCACGGCAACTTGATGATAAGAGGGTGTTCATTTTTGGTTGAATGGAACTTGTAGAACCCCTCTAGTATTTTTTAAGGCTTATTGGTGGTGTCGTTCCACAATAAATTGCCACAATCAATCGATCAGTCTTGGCCTGATTTTTTTAAAAGGACTTTCCTGTGAAATATAATTAACTTTATCAAGGTTTAATTTTAGGCAAAATTTTACAAATATTAATGAATTTGTTCGTATATTTTCAGTTCATAGAAGACAGATACCAATTACAAAAGTTAAAACGAAACCTAGAACTAATCAACCAAAACGAGTACAATTCCTTAGTGAGTAAAAATCTATTCATTCAATGAGCTTTGTTGTTTTGAGTTTATTTTTTTAAATAAATTTGTGTTTTTTTTATTGATGAATCAATTTTATTTTCTTTCTATTCACGCACCTCATTTATTAGCGATTGATCCTTTTAACGCACAACACATGCAAGATAAGGGTTGGATATCCTTCAGCTTTTTTCGTATAACACTAGTGTGTCTGTGTGTGTGTGTGTGTGTAATGATTGCGTTTCTACCTTGTCAGTTTTGTTATTAAAATTCAAACAAGCTTTGGTATATAAAGTTGTGCATGTGGCATTATGCCATTCACAACATCCTCTCCATACTGAATCTCAAAAGTTCCCAATTTTACTGCAATGCAGATGTGTTTCTAAATGTTTTCTTTCTTTTTTTTTTTTGTTTTAAAATTTCTATATTTCAATGTTTTGTGTAAGAAAATGGACGAAGGATGTTCTTGACGTCATTGCATTTCAGGAACTAGGATTTATTCACCTTATAAGATGGTTGTGTGTTCATTAAAAAGTTTCCCCCAGAGGACTTTTCGCAAAAAACTTCAATTTATTCTTTTGATTTCACCACCACGTCCTTTATGCCAACGCTATCCTTCACTCTCCCTGTTCCTTCACTTCTTTCTTGTTTAAAATCTATGTTCGCAAAGTGGAAATTTAATTATAGTTTGAAATTAAGAGAAATCAAGTTGATGATTACGAGAGGTAATTAGTTAAGTTTAAAGTTATTTTAGGTGAGATTCGAGTTCCAATTTAACTTTGATAACATCAATTAAGGATAAAGAAATCGTAGATTTAGAAATAGGAGTTTAATTGTCGTAAATTTTAACGACATTCTAGTAGAAACTGGGCTAATTTTTCTATCAAGAGTTGAATTATTAACTTCCTTAAATACATAAAATGGAAAAATTTACAAATAAGAGCGTTATGCATTTTTGGGTTGTTTAATTGAAATTTACTGTTGTCAAATCTTGACTTATTGTCGAACTTCATAAAGAATTGATAACCGTATGGACGGGGGTCCGTTCGTTGCCTAGGTCTTATCGATCTTTGTTGTTGGTGGCGCCCGAAAGTCTATCTTGACGCCACTGTATACATAATATACTAATACATTTATACATACATGTTCTATATACGTATATGTATGTAGGTATATTTCACAAATACACACAAATCTCTCCTGTTCTTGTAGACATTGTTGTTCCAGGCGTCGCGTCGCTGACGTCATACCATCCGGGAAAAAGGAAAGAGAAAGGACTTTGTCATCTGCAACAGATCCTTTTCATTCGCTTTACATCTTTCATTCTTTTAAAAATAAATTGAGAAATAAGGGACTGAACCCTACTACTTTCTTTCTTTTTTATATAAAATGGTCAGAGATAGTAAAATTTCATTGTTTCATATTGATTTTTTCAGTTGAATTGTGATTTTCTCTATTTGAAAGTGATAAAGCCTAATGGCAGAGTTATGTACATATAGAATCGGCCCATTTTGGGAAAAGTAGCTACACAGGGAAATAAGTATGCGGAAAATGTCCAAAAGGTCGAATTACCCCGAAATGAGCATTAGCTGAACTTTGTGGCATATATGGGCGCTCAAATTGAGATTAGGTGCGCGACGAAAACTTTGAAGCTGCTTAACTTCTTCATCCTTTGATAGATTTTGACCCAATTTGCTACAAAGACGCTATTAGCCAAGGACTATCTGGCGTGATATCAGGTGATTTGTTCTATATTCACTCGCCCTTTGTACCTTTGAAAATGTCTACCTCTCACATCTAGTCATACGGAGATCTCTACATATGTTAAAGCCCTGCATAAAAGGCTGATTGTGAGTAAATATTCGTCAAATCACATGGTAGTCCTTGGCTAGTAGTTCCTTTGTACCAAATTCTTGTCAAAATCGGTCAAAAGACGTGGAAGTTACGAGACTTCAAAGTTTCAATTGGGTAATCTCACCTTGAACGCCTGTATGTCTATCTCGAGGACCGTACATGCCACAAAGCATACCCATTTCTCCGTGTGACCACTTTTTCCAAAATGGGCTGATTCTATATGTAACCCCATCATTGTCCTTTGTTGATCTGGACAAGATAAACTTTAGGCCCCCCTCTTAAGATTGAGGCCTTATTGACACCTTTTCAATATGTCTGGCTTTTCTGGGGCCTGTTTCGGGTTGGGGTCCTGGGCAATTGTCCTTTTCTCCTGCGATATAACGCGCCGCTTAATTTAATGGATTGTTGTAGAAAATCGTTGAATTATTGATTTGAAATTGTGATCCTTGTTGAATTTCCTAAATTAGCATTAGAAATTTCTCAAGTGGAAATTCGTACTGAATACAAAGCTTTCAGAATTATGTTTGAGCGGATTGTGTTAAGTCTATGTGAGAACATTGAAATCCAACACAATTGTCTATAAGCTCGGATTAAGAACTTATGCCATTCCGTCATTTCAATATTGTTTTTCTTGTATTTCTTAAAACGTGTTTCTTTGAACTTTTTTTTTATTTCGTTTGTCAGCTACTGAAGTTCGGTGCCAGGAAAAGACCAGAGGCGGTTTACGTTATGAAGTTATTTTAAGTGAACCGGAAACGAAAGCTACACCACCGAAAAAACCATCATCGCCAAAAAGTCCAATGTCCGTTCAAGATATTGAAGATAAGTTAAAGGCTGCCGAGGAACGTCGACAAGTAATAACTTTTAATTGATTTTGGTTGTTCTATAGTAGTTTATTTTTTTCTTTTTTGTGTGTTTTCTTCTACTTTAGCAATTAGAGTCCAGTAAAATTGCGGCATTGTCAGCAAAAATGTTGAAAATTGAAGAAGCATCCCGTAAAAAAGATGAACAAACTAATCAGTTTATTAGTACTACTCGTGATGCTCTTGAACAAAAAATGGAACATCATGTAGGCAAACGTGAAGCCTACATTTCTGATTTGAAAACGAAATTAAAGGATCATATTGAAAATGTTGAAAAGACACGATTACAAATTGAACAACAAACTGATGAAGTCCGATCAGCTATTGAAGAGAAACTAAAAAGTGCATCAGTCCATCGTGATGAGAATATGAAGAAGATGTTGGAACGTCTCAAGGAACATGTAAGTATTTCGTTTGTAGGTTTAGAAAAGGGGAACACAAAACAAACAATATCGAGCACATTTATTCGTGTGTGCAACTTTTTCTATCATTTTATTTGTTTATTTTATTCATTTTTTGTTCCTCATTCACACCGCATTGCTTGCATGTTTATGTGCATTCATCTACATAGGAAGATCAAGTGCAACGCGTCCGACAGAGCAATACTGTTAAATTTCAACAATTAGAAGCGGCCGTACAAGAGAAACTTGAACAAGCTCAAACTAGACGTGCCCAAATTGAACAAGAACAAAAGGAGAAGTTGCGTAATTATGTAAGTTATTCATTAATATCATCATATCATTATGCATGATAATTCAGCGTATCATTATTATTATTATTTGTTTTTTTTTTCAATTTTTTGTTGATTTTGTCGTGGATCAAATTAATCTACACACAGAATACACGTCCGATTGAGATTAAACAGACGATTGTTTCAATGGAAGAAGTTCGTAAAACAGAAGTTTCAGCTCAGTTGGAAAGTAAATTAACGATTGCTGAGCAAAAACGTGAACAGGAAATACAACGTAAATTGGAAGCTGTTAAAAAACATGTAAAATTTCTTTATTTTTCTGTTTTTTTTTTGTTTTTAAATCAGTAGAAACAAGGATCAAATAATTCGAGTTGGTAATAAAATTTAATCACTTGTTGCTTTTCATATCGAAGCAATTTGATCCTTGATTGTATTTCTGTTTTTATACTCTTGTGGTTGTGGGAAGGTAATTTTAAAATTCTTGTTAAATTCATATTTTCTGGTTTGGCGGTAATTTAATATTTATTAATGGTTTCCATGATTTTTTTTGTAGGAAAAACGAGCTGAGGTAGTACGCCAAAATAAGGCCAATATGTTGGCAGCCAAATCAGCTTCGGAAGTGACTACTCCATCGTCCGATTAAAACATCACCTTATCGTAGTTATATATTTTACAACATTCATAATCATTTGCTTTTATCAATAACTTAATATGTAACTAAAAAAAAAAACCTCCTACAAATAATATGCCAAGTCTAGGGGGTTATACTGCCCTACCAGACTCTGGAGAATATCATTATATGAGAAGTATTATCAGTAGTTAAGTTCTTCTCAAGTATTGCTTTTAGACTGAATGAATGTTTGTGATTATTTTTTACTATTATTATTGTCCAGTTTTCTTTTGTATTACCTTTTTTGTACGTATATTTTAGAAATATTTGTGTTTTTTTCCTCAACTTTAACTAAATGCTCATTATTTAAAAAAAAAACTATTTCGTTTGATTTGTTTTATAAAAATAATAATTTCAGTCCACTAATATCAAATATATTTAATGGAATCAAATTAACAGAAAAACGAAAATATGTATAAGAATAATGTAATAATGATAAGGTAAATTGTGTTACTGTTTTGAGAAATGACCAGCTAGCTTAGCCATTAATGGACTATTTATATAGAGCTTTAACATGTGTTTTGCGCACTTTTTTCACGATTGTGTGTAGTTAGGAGTTTGTTTAAAAAAATAATATCAGAAAGAAACCGGATTGGCTGAAATTTCAGAAATATATTGATGAGTGTTTTTGTTTTTTGATATTGTCTGTGTATAAAATAAAATAGTTCAACCAAAAAAAAATATTTGAACAACCGCCTAGTGCTGCCTTGTTGTATGAAATACAAAAAAAAAAACCAAAACGTGTGATTGAAGGGACAATTGTGCTTATTGCTGTGTATTTGTATTTCAATTTATTTGAATGAAATTTGTATTTTCCTTCCTATCTGGAAAATTTCATTGAAGATAAAATGAATTGAAATCACTACTACTGGCTTCTGTGATGAGTTGTTTTCTTCTTTTTCAAACAAATTAATAAATAAATGAGATTAGTTTTTTGAAAGATAATTGTAGTAAAATAATGAAGAAACAAAATTCTGACAAATATCTAGCTAATAATGTAAAACTGTAGCATATGTGTAGTGTGTTCAGCAATCACCAATTTATATAACGTTTCATACGCTTTAACAAAAAAATAAATAATTAAAAATTTTGAAAAAAAAATATTGGATAATGTATGAGTATTAATACGAGTTTTTAGAATAATTTCGATAACACTCTTAATGCAATTTGTGTATCATTTATATTTCGTTTGGTTTCTTTCTATAAATAATTTCGTGTTTTTTTTTCTTCTCTGTAATGACAGTGTTGATTGTCGAATTTGTCTTAATAAGTTTGTGTTTTATTTGTTTAAACAATAATTACTAATGTTGCTTAATAAATATTATTAATAAATACCGTGGTTCTTTTTTAACTACCTGACCATGATGATTGTATCAAATGCAGTGCCGTAACGCAAACCCTATGGGTCCCCGCAGTTTTTCTAAAAAATTGTATATAAACTTATTAGTTGCCCCAAAATTCGTTGGGCTGCAGGCGCGATTGTTACGGTCCTGATGCAGTGGCTGCAATCTGGGTCGGCTCGAAGCACTAAGCCTACTAAGCAGTTGCTTAAAGTTAAGAGCGCCCCTTAACTCTCGCTATAACCAAATATATCTCAAAAAATCATGGCATAGTGTAAATCTGCTTAGGGGCGCCAAGAAACTCGTATATACCTAGAGCCGGCACTGGTGATAGTCCTGAACTTGCATGGCAGAAAATCGGGAATTTGCTGACGGATCCTCATGGATCAATGTAATTTTCTGGGCGACATTGTGTTCAAATAAATCATAAGCCTACCAGAATAGTATCTCTCGGTACTAGGTATGCTTCAGTCCAGCCCTGTATGGTATAAATGTAAACCAAATGAGAACTGCGGTAGATGAGGTACAAGAGGATGGACTGGTGCTCCATTAGGACGAATATTGGAACAAAAAGTCTTTATTAGTAATATTTTGAATTTAATTTAATATTAGCGACTTTTATTACCTATATATTAGTATTATTATTATCGGCTAGAGGGGTGAAAGTATTCCGAACCACCCTTAGTCTTTAGAGAAACCTTTCCCCCATCATTTGTGGATATTGAATCGTTTATGGTAACGGGTCTTGACCTATGATCCGTAATGCCTCCACAAGGGGCCCACAAAGTCTTGAAAAAATGTTATCAACTTTCAAATGTTTGATGCACTTTAGAATTTAAAATCTTGAGTTAAGTCTTGGGAATCCGTGCTAAAAGATAATTTAAGAATCACTGATTTATGGCTGACCCCTACAAAATTATTCTAATTACTGCCTTGTTGTCATAAATTGTATAGGAGTTTTAAACTTCCCGCTAATAGTTAATAGCGTCATCTTTCGACAAAGTGCAAATACAGTGATCTCAGGTGGCGCCCTGTTTAGTTTGGCTTTTCCCCAAAAGATGGCTCTGTGCGCCCCGGTTTTAACACTTGTCTCTCCATTTTTAGGAAAGATGGCGCCACTAAATGCAAGCGGGCAATTTAAAAATACGATTTTTGAATTACGTGAATATCTTGTAAAAAAAAACAGTTTTTACCAGCGTTTTTTTCTTACCACGTCTACAACTACCAACAACTTTTAGGACTCAACCATGAGTATCAGTTGGTAACACTGTTGAGAAACGTCACTGGTTGTCATCAATGACAGTTCAAGTTCTGTTGTTATTTAGAGGTTATCTACGTGGAGCTTTTAACTAAAAAATTAGTTTTTGTTGAATAAAATTGTTGAATTTTCTTATCAGTAATGGCACGTTCACGACGACACATTGAAGATATATTGGCACGTTTAAATTTCCCATTATATACAATACAGATGTTAACAAATCGACACGTAATTGTTGGTGGTGGTGGTGGTTCATCAAAAACTGGAGTGGCTAATGGTTTTGTAAGTGAAATATGAATAATTTTGCAATGTTTTTGCTATAAATCCCAATAATAATAATTGTAGGAGATATTTGAAATTAGTCACGATGGTACACGATTTATAGCTGAAGAAGTGACAAGACACGAAACTGGTCCTAGTGTTGTAATGAATTGTTCTGCATTCAGTGATAATAAACATTCATATTTAGTAGCAGGACAAGAAAGTCATTGTCAATTATACCATGTTGATAGTATACTAGTCATAGACGATGATATTGAAACAATTGGTAATAATCATAATAATGATGATATAAGGGAGAGAAAACCGAAAACCAAACAGAAAATCGATAAGAATCGTAATAATAAAAAGTTGAAATTTGTTATCAAACCATCGGATAGTGTACAAACTGATTTTAAAGGTGCTGAACCATTATTGAGAGTATCACGGATACATCATACTGGAAAGATTCTAGCTACAGGTCTAGTTGTTGTGTTCATTACTAATCAACACTTATTTTTATTATTATTTGTGGAAAATTGTTTGTAGGTGGAACTGATGGTATTGTTAGATTATGGAAATTTCCATCAATGCAACCGGCTTTTATTCTTAAAGCTCACGAGAAGGAAATCGATGATTTAGATTTCAGTCCTTACGACAACTATCTTGCCACAATAGCAAAAGACGGTTTAGCTATACTTTGGGATTGTAATAAAGGCAAAGAATTGAAACGACTAGCATGGGATCAACCAGCAAATTCGAAATATCTATATAAACGATGTCGATTTGGTAAAGTTGAAGGTGCTGATAAACAATCAACATTATTTATGTTAACAAATCCAACTGGTTTGGCGAAAAAACAAAAATCCTATTTACAAATGTGGTCACCGGATGAGGGTGTTTTGAAAAAATCTCTAGAATTTGATGAAAGTTTATCAGCATTAGCTGTACGTGATGATGGTCGTTTTGTTGCTGTTGGAACAATGTTCAGTGGTTCAGTTTCCATACATGTTGCTTTTAGTTTACAGAAAGTTTTAAATATTAATGGGGCACATTCCATGTTTGTTACCGGTCTAGAATTTTTACCCGTTTCAAATGATACTCATACTGTTACTAGTGTTGCGGAGGCGGCTGTATTATCGATTTCTGTTGATAATCATGTTTGTATCCATTCACTGCCATATCGACGTAAGTACCTACCTTCATTTAATATCAATTTTCTATATCTATTCTATTAGTATTAATATTTAATTTTTTTTCTTATAAATTTTAGGAACTATGCCGGCATTTTTAGGTATAATTATATTAGTTTTGATCTTATTTATGACTTTTGTTATTTGTTCCTATTTAGGACTATAAATTGTTATATATTTGTCATAAGTTAGTGTTATGGTTTTTTGTACAAAAAAAAAAAAATGGTGCACAGAATAAAGAAAATCGAGGATGCATTCATGTTTTCTTTAGAATATTCCTTACAGTTCTCAAACGATCCTCGAGATATTTCTGTGCGATCACCAAGCACTAGATATCAAAATTCCTATTTATTTGATTTAATTTTTTTTCGACCCTTTGGTTTTTAAAGGATGTGTCTTTTTAAGCGTTTCTCTCTTCGTCCCTGAAGGACACTTGGACGTACTGGATGTAGTGATGTTGTTGTATCTTGAAACTTGACTAAAAGAAACGTTTTCGGTTTCAAAATAGATGCTTTAAATAAAAAGGAATTTTGCGGTCACCAGTTATATCTCGTGACTACCCGAAATCTACTGTTTCACATTTTCCTATTTTACTTTCTTATCTTACTGATGATACTGATCTTTAAAGTATAGCGTTACCAAATGCCCTACATTTTGAGGGCATGTCCTTATTTTCTCCATCTATCGTCCTTTTAATAAAAAATCAAAAATGTTCTACTTTCGTCAATTTAACATTTCGCTATTAAGTTGGTTGAAAATTAGCTTAGTGAAAAAGAAATTAGTATGTTGCAGGTATGAAAGTAATAAGTGAAAAATAAGTTAGTGATTCCTAAATTTTTATCTGACTGTAATAGAGAGAAAAATGCTTGGAGGACACATTGTCTGCCCTTTTGTCTTATTAGAGAGATTCTCTTTGACGGTATTTTACATTTACTATACTGAAATCTGAAATTCCTGTAATCGATCTTTGTATTCTTATAATATCTCTTTGGTATGCCGTACAAGTCATATTGTCATTCATACGCCAAAGAGGTGTTATTTATTCATAAGCTGTTCGAAGTAGAATACCACGTCTTTCATTTCCATAAAAAATTAAAGGATTTTAAAAATTTACACAGTAGAGCACTGATTATCCGGATAATCGAACGTTCATACACTTATATAGCCACCTTTTTGGAGGCGTAGACCAAAAACAGTTTGTGCATTAATTAGAGCTCTTTTTTAAATTTCGGGACTCCTAACTTGAGCATTTACGATCCGGCCTTGTATATCAGGATAGGTAGTTTATTTGTAACTTCTCCAACTCCTAAAACTAATAAATAAAGAAAGAAATTATCAGTTTTTCAGACGTTTCTGTAGGAAAATTAAAGGCAATTTTCCCCACAGGTAAATGAAGTTCTGGTAACTGACTATCGGATAATCGACACTTCGTATTTTAATACACATAAGTACTGACTATATAAAAAAAATAGCCGCATAAATAAAGTAATGCTGGATCGATCGAGTAACGGTAATAACGATAGCGAACTGACAAAGTTTAATCGTTAATCTTGTCTTGGCTTTATGCCCCCCTTATAAATTGCAAACAAGAAACTACTTTTCTTTAGAAAACTACCATTTCCCAGCAGAAATCAAAATGTAATCGTTAAACAAAGCAGTCTGTTTTTATGAAAACGACTCAATAATTAACGGAAAAAATATAGCATTAATCCACAGCCGCATAACTAAGAATATGTGGTACGGAAACAAAAACTGAGTCCCAATTATAAAGTATTCCCATAAAATATTTTCAAGATTTTTATCTCTTTTATCCATCAGTGACCTACACCAACAAAAAAAAGAAGCGATTTGCATTATCAAGCTTAAGCTTCAGTGGCAGGGCCAGCTCGAAGCACTAAGCCTGCAGAGCAGTTGCATAGGGGCGCTAACATCGATTACTATGTAACTTAATTTTGTAAAATAACCGTGTCTACTCTCAAGCATCGTTTCATCAAAATGATTACACCACTCAACGTGTATCAGGGTCCAGACAAAATTCTATGCATAAGGTTGTCGATATATCTAGAGCCGACCCTGTTCAGGAAGTTCCTTTTAGTTGAGGACTTGAAACTTAAGCTTCATTAGCTTTCTGGTAGATCCTTATTGTAGACCCCTATCGAACTCAGGTCCTGATGCTGCTATGCTACACCACTGATAGTCCATTAACTGTAATTGTCACTGAAATAATTGTTATTAAAAGCAACAAGTTAATCAGTTTAAGGCAGAGTCGGCTCTATGTATATCGATACCCTTATGCAGGCACTCCTGTGGCGCCCTTAAGCTGGCATTTTTATATCTTCCCTCACACACTGAGAGATTCTCAAGGGTTGCTGTTATATCCGAGTGTCGTTATATCTAGGTTTTCGAGTGTTATAAGTGAATTGGGTGGGGGAAACTCGGTTTACGCTAGGTTTATCGTAATAACCAAGCTGTCATTATATGAAATGTAGGATGTCATTATAACCGACTTGTACTGTAATAGGCTTTGGCGTTCTTGACTTTAAGCGCCCCTATGCGACTACTTAGTAGGCTTAGTGCTTTGAGTCGGCCCTGATTTAAGTTCGCATCAATTCGTCTTCGTAACAGAAAAACATTTTTACGGTTTTAGTTTCAAAACACGGAGATTGACTCATTATTTTTCATTATTGACTATTCTATATGAAGTCAAACAGTCTGTATATGTTGAAAAATAAAAATTCCACGTACTCGAAATGTGTTTACTGACTTTCTAAAAATTTTCGAAAATTTTAATTTAGCCAACAAATATCGAAGGGCTTGGCAGTCTCAAGACAATTAAAAATCAATTACTGATACGTTATACAGGAAACACCTCTCTTGTATTTCGTCTAATTAATTAAAAATAATCAAATAATTTCCCATTAAAACAACTTAATCGGAAAATGTTTCATGTAAAATCTCTATAAATTCACTCTTAATCTACAGAAATATTTTTAAATCCAATAAGTCGTTAATTAATTTACTTTCCACGACGTTAAAATATTAGTCGAAATTATTCCTCTCATGCTGTTGTTGTTGTTGTTGTTGTTAATCAAGATTCATGGCTATTTCCTCTTGAGAAAAACAAGCAATAATATAGACAGATGAAAAACTCCACAACTCTCAAATTAATGAAAATAAAAATGGAGGTGTTATTTATTTCGTTAATTTTTTGCCATTTCAAAAACTTCCATGATCATATAGATCATCTTATTACCAAAAAAAAAACAAATGTTTTTTCTGTTATGGTTTCAAATTCGCCCCTATATAATCAACACGATATCCTGGCTGGTTGGCGCGCTGAATTCCCATCAGTTTCAGGATGAGAGTTTCAGTTGGTTTCGTGATGTCGGCCAGTTAACACACATAAAACACATACATATACATATAGAGAAATATGTGATTGTTGTTATCATTCAAAATTGAAAAATCATGCTGAATTTTATAATAATTATACCAACTTTATTTGTGTTATTATTACCATTAACAAATTCAATTAAGAAATGTTGTAATGAGAATAATTCAATTAAACGAATTGATTCGAATTTTATCTGCGCTAAAGATAATGAGAAACGACATCAGATCTTGACGAAAGAATTCAATTATTTTAATTCCACAATAGAAGAACGTTGTTTCGATACAAATAATGGTCGTATTAATGAATATAAGTTAATAAATGGCACAATCATTGATGAGAATCCATTCGATGTGAATTTCTTTCCGAAATGTTGTCCATTAGATTACATTTATAATTCAACATTACATTCATGTACGGAAATAACTGATGGGAAGAACAACAATAATTTTGATCGGAAATTTATCACACAGAATTTCGTACAAATTGGTTTAGACCATTGTCAGGTGATTGTTGATTTTCCATTAAATTCCCGTGAAGATTACATGTTACAATTGAATTCGTTACATTTGTTGAAAGATGATCGGAAATTTTTCAATGGAAATTATTGTTTAGATCGTGATGAGAATTTCAATTTAATTGCAAGAGGCTGTTATCATAAGTTCGATATATGCAATGAAATTCGATGTATACGGAAATGTTGTCCAGATGGTCAAAGTTTTGTCGATGGAAGACAATGCAGAAATACGTACATTTATGGGATAGATCTGGATTTTTCAACGAGAATCAACACATCAACAGGTACAAAAATTTCTAATCGTCTCGTAGAGAAATCAGTATATGTATACCAGTCTTGGAAATTGGGTGAATATTGACTTGCACAGTCAAATTACTTTGCGGTAGGACGCAACAGAAGAGTGTTTATTACATCGGCTATAAGGCAACACAGAAAAACGGAGATCCGTTCCTAAAAGCGGATAGTTTTTAGGAAAGAGAGACCCAGGTAAGACTGTTTATCGTTGCTGCTGCAATAGTTCCTACTACAGAGTAATTTGACTTATAAGCTAAAATTCACAAAAATTTCAAATCGACTATACCTGACATTCCTTTTGTAAATTGGAAAGGACAGTTTACATTCCGACTGTTAAAAAAAAAGTTTTGATTTTCTCTAATTTTAAACGTGCAATTGAATTAGTTGTCAGTTAGTTTATAATTATATCGAATGTAAAAAAATAAACTATGATATCATTTGAAATATTGAAAAAATCAAATAAATATATACACAAAAAACAAATAATAGGATCAATAAAAGATATATATGTATGTTGTATGTATATAAAATAGTAATAAAATTAGGGAAATATCAAAAACAAGGATCGGAACAAGTTAAAATTTATTTGTTTGTTATATAAATCGGGCAATTTATCGAAATGGAAACAAAGGAGAAGAAGGACTGATAATAATAAAATTGAATGAAAGTTTATTATTGAATCCTTGTAGTGTCTATTTATTGATCTTAAACTTTCAATACTTTTAAGATAATTAAAATTAAGTATACATATTTACTTACTGCCAGGACCGTAATCGGAACAGTTTTGTAGGAGTAGTATCGAGGAAGTGATTCAAATATATAATTGAATGTAGAATTTTTGTGAATGTTGGCTTATCAGTCAAATTACTTTGTGGTAGGAGCCAACAAACGAGTCTGTCCATTGCAGCAGTTACAATTTTAATTTATCTGGGTCAATTTTTTCTAAAAAATACCTGCTTTTAGGAACCGATCTCCCTTTTTAGGGTCTATGAAATTGTCAACACGGCCCTATTGGTTTACACGCAAATACATAGTAGACAAAATTTTCCTAAGGGTAGTTCAGCTAGCCCTAGTATGGCACTGTTTTCTATCAATAAAAAATATTATAAATACTTCTGTTTAGTAATTTTTTTGAAATCATAAAAACATGGGAATAAAATGAATAATTATCGCGCTTTATGGACCAATTATCATGATAACAGATCAATATTTACAATTGTATGAATCAATGCAAAAATGCAATATGTTAACTGTTAACTGGATTTGATTATAATAATTGATAAAAAAATGAGTTTATGATTTGCAAAAATAAGAAACAATAATATGAGTTGTTATTGTTATTATTATTATTATTGCCAAAAAGGCTAGACTATATATAATTTTTTTCAATAATATTTCTTCAGTCGCAATTTGTGTTATTCCAATTATAAATATAAACAAATTGAACTGAAAAAAAAGTAAGATTCAAATGAAATCCGTTATTTTTAGGGTCACATAAATACAAATTGTCTAAATTTTACGAAAATAGTAAATAAAAAAAATCACAAAAAACACTATTCTATAGATAACTCTTGATTTTATTCACTTGGCACATGTCTATATTTTTTTATTTAAATTAGTTGTTTTTAATAATTGTCCTGATTTTTCTATCATATTTTGAGATTCTTTAGTTTCAGCTTTGAATGTGTTTCCAACCGCAACGAAATTTCCTAAATATGTATAGATACATGTATGATATTATGCTGATTCTTTTGTTTTAAAAAGCATACAAAGGGCGAAATAGAAAAAATTGTATAAACAAGTCGTTTCATAAGACCATTGTTGCACTTGTTCTTTAGAAAACACGCGCGCGCGTGCGACAAACTCATGCGTTATGAAACTATTTTAAATCAGTTTCTAATATTATATTTGTGTTTTGACGATTTTTTTTCTAAACTATATCCACAATACATAAAAGAATTCAGACGTATAGAAACGAAAAAAAAATCGAAAATGTAAATAATGGTTCGGTAGACGGTTTCCGGGTCTTTAGAGTTCAAAAGGGAGTTTACCAAGTATAGGTAGGTATACCAAAGTTGTTTAAAAAGATAAATTCATACACTTTCAAATATCAAGAAAAGAAATAATAATAATAATAATGATAAAGAACGTATACATAGGAATAAATGAAATGATTGTAAAAATTACAACATATTTTTAGATTCATATAAAAAGCACCAGAAGGTGCTCGTCGACAATATCATCTATTTGACGTCTGCAATTTTTTTTTTCATGGTTTTATTAATAGAGAAAAATCGATTTAAATATTTATTAGAAACTTTACGACCAGTAATTACGCTAATGCAAATTAAATCTTACAAATAATTACATTTAAAGTCAATGGATCTAATAAGTGGTTCAGTAACCATTTATCGGAGAAAATTGTCCGGTCTAGTGTAATGAATTATGTACTAGTTTCCCTTTAATTTTCTTTTAATTTAAAATAGAATCTTAATTCAGTGACAAGGTATAAATAAACGAATGATTTTTCGTTTAATGTATGTTGAGGAGACAATTTCCTTCCTAATACTTCGTCTTCTTTCTCTTAACAAATAAAGCAGCAAACAGAGGCGGGTCCATTATGAAACGAATGAGGTTTAAGGGTACTTTGTACTTTAAACTCTAAAGATTAAGCGGATACATAAGCTTTATAGGGCCTTTAACCGCCTGAATCCACCACCGGGATCAGGTATACCTATCGTCCCTCTCTAAAAATAAAGTAGCGGTGTTTTTTCTCTATATTTTTTAGAAAGTCGGAAGCAAAAGCTAATCTCCCCATGTATATGCACCCTTATATGTAGATTATTCACATACGCGAATATGTTGTCGATAAATTATGTCGCAGTTAATGCATTTTTATGTTTATAATAAGATAATAAACAGACAACTATTAAGATGTGCAATATAAATGAATATTGAATTATCCGGCCAGTATTGCGGTTTTTAATTATTTTTTAAACAAATAATCGTTTAATAACTTCTATTTTTATTCGTCTATATGTATATTTTTATAGATTTTTATTGTTTTATAACGATAAACAGATAAATTTCATTGAATGTACCTCTCTACTGTAGCTTAAGAGAAGTGCGTCTGAGAAGTCAGGAGACTACTTCCAAACAAAGTTTTATTACTTACTACGGGTTCAGTATCACAGAAAGTTAAACAATGTTAAAGATCTTGTTGATTCTTTTTTTCTTGTTGTAGACTTTACCTTAAGTTAATTTGCTAGTCGGGGATAATGTAGCTACATAAATGTTCAAAGGCGAAAATGGCAAAAAGAATATCTTTTGATTTTTTCCATTGTGAAGATATAGATAGAATCAAATCGCTTTTATCCAACAGAAATTGAATTATTTGATTATAACACAAATAGCAAGTATTCAGGAATTGATTCGATTCTTGTTCGAAAATTTTCCAGGGGGGAAATATGCTTGAAGCGATATCTGTATCGTTACATATACTGAATATGTATTTTGCCAATGAAATTCGCTAGAGGAGAAAAAACCGATAACATCATTGATTTATGCGTTAGGTCTGACATAATATTAAAATGCAAAAATTTAGCTTACTATCTGGATAGTAGCCTTCACAAAAACGATTCCATTTCCACAAATAAACGATAATTATTACTCTAATGTTAGTTTAGGCCGATAAATTATAGTTACTTACGTTATAAGCGAACTGGTAATTAATTTGGTTGAGAGTTTTTCTCGGTTCAATTTTGCCTGAATCGTTAACGAGGACTATTTTGACAGTTGAGCGATATTCGTGTTCTCACCCATTTACAGTTGGATTTGAATGTCCGGCTTAAAGCTTTATGGGCGGGGAAAAACAAGTCCACGAGGATAATTGATTGAATACCAAAATCCTTGTAGACATTCAACACCGATAGTCAACAAGCGAACTTTAGTCCAAATTCTGCTATATGAGTAATCTGTGTGTTTCAATTAAGAGTGCGAAACTACCAATTTGTCGATGCTTCGAATTGTTTCGAACTCTTGTTGGAACAAACCTAATATTTTAAATTATAGTCAATGTGCACAAAAACTAAGCAGTCTTCTTACCGATTTTTCAGGCGATAAATAGATAACAGACAATTGGTAAAGCTATAAAAAAACACATAAATTTCTAACGATTTTCCTTAAAATAATGTTCACCGACTATCAAAACATGCTTTTATAATATAAAACAATGTAGGTACAAATATTTCAGCTTCAGCTTATCTGAAAATGTGAACAAGCTACAATTTTTCAATATTATTTTATAGGTAAAGATATATCCATCTCGACTTCTAATTAACTTTTTTTATTATTATTCAGCTTGTTTACTTCACATTATTTACAATAACTTCCCTCAAAACAACAAATCCTTGAAAATCAATCTACCCTTATCAATACTTCAACTAATTAATTGTCTAAATATAATTAATTACTCAATTGAAATACTAATCCTACTGTTTTTTTTTTCTATTATTATCATCTCTATCTTTTCAGATCCATTCGCTATCATCCACAATTACAACTGTCGTATTTATTTAATGAACGAGAACCGTTTTAAATTCTATTTAGATGAAGATGGTAGTTTTTCGGTATTTTATAATAAAACAAATTCTTATCGAAAATTTCCAATTGAAAAGAATTCCTATTGTATTGAACATGTAACAAAGAAATCGTTAAATGGTTATTATTTTTTTGGTTGTTTTATTGAAGAATATATACCAGTCCGTTTCTATATAACACGATGGACAAATATTATTTCAGCTATATTTGTTTTATTAACAATTATTGTATATTTAATGTTACCAGAAATGATGAATCTTTTTGGTAAAATTTTAATGTGTTATTGTACATCAATGTTGGCATTATTTGTAATTTCATCATA
The DNA here is from genome assembly GCA_037464855.1 of Iselma pallidipennis. NCBI lineage: Eukaryota > Metazoa > Arthropoda > Insecta > Coleoptera > Meloidae > Iselma > Iselma pallidipennis. The sequence goes on from JAZBHA010000004.1 coordinate 47,667, forward strand.
TATGCAATTCGCTAGAAGACCCACCGATAATTCTTGCGTTATTTTAAGTAAAGTTTTCTTATCTTTTTTTTTTTTAAATAGAATAATAACGATATTATTTTTAGGTTTTTTAACACTTTTTTTGTCACTCTGTGGATTCAGTTGGCTGAATGTGATGAGTTATGATATTTGGTGTACATTCGGGTAAGTTATCTCGAGAATCAACACAGACTCTCATCGCTTGATATTAATTGAACAAATATTGTCTTGTCGATGATACATACTGATGTATTGTTATTTTGTATCAAACTAATTACCAGTGGCGAATCCACTATGAAAGTGATGAAGCGTAAGTTTCAGGGCCCCCAACTAAAAGGGGCCACCCGGAGCTTGATGGTACAAACTATTTATTTTTTTAATAAGATAAGCTTCAAGGCTCCCAAATGCCTGAATCCGCCACTGATAATTAGAAAATAATCAACTAAAATCTGATATAATTTAGGTCACCAAGAACAATCTTCACTGTCCATCAACGACGAGAAGGCTATAAACGATTCCTTTATTATGCAATTTATGCTGTAACATTACCAATATTGTTGATTTCTATTATTTTCATTGCATATAAATCAGATAATGTTCCATATATTATTAAGCCATTTATTGGAGATTATAAATGTTATTTTGAAAAACGTTAGTATCTAATTGATTTACGTGAAATTTTGTTTTATTAATAAAAATTCGCACTTTTTTTTTCAGGAAATGGAAATTATGCATTATTACTTTATTATGTAACACCTCTATTTATAATTAATTTGAGTAATTTGATTCTTTTTACGAAAACGATAGTTTATTGTTTGAGAGTCAAAAATGAGATCCATCGTATGAACGATAATCGAATGTCAATCAAGGAAAGACGGCGAAATTTCGCCGCCGATAAAGAACAGTATGTGGTTTTTCAATCAGAGAAAAAATTCTTCCCGCAAATAAAGTGTCAGGTGTTGCCCAAAAACCATTTCCTAAATGGTTGAACTGTATTATAGGACAGGAGCGAGTTGCGCCCCGTAGTCAGCATTCTCTCAATCACCTGCAGCTATATTGAATGGATCTGGCCAAATGTTGGCAGGTACAAAAAAGGACAGGGTTGAATTGCACCCCTGAGAGATTAGTGATCGACATATCCGTTTCTTGCACTAAATAGTAAGATTGGTCTGCACCTTGGAGGGCAACTCGACGATTCCGACTCTATTATACAGAATGGTGCAATTTTTCACAATCTGAATCACGTATTTTCGGGAAGAATCTTTGTTCTGTTGGACTGATGATGCCTGTAATTTCTCAATCGTTTTCAGATTGACCCTCATCTTAAAATTGAGTGTTACTATGGGAATTTTCTTTATATTTGAAGCCTTTTCATTAATATTCGATTTTCATCAATATTTAATAATGGAATATGTTGAAATAATTTGGGATACATTCAATAGTTTACAAGGTAATAAGTATTTGTATTTGATTAGAATTTATTTCAATTCTGGTTGTTTTTTTCTTCACAGGACTGTTTATTTTTCTTATATTTGTATGTAAAATGAAAGTGGTGAATTTGTGTCGCAGTAAAATTTTTGGTAAGAAAATCAGAAAAATCTCTCTTACATCTACATCATTGATGCATACTGGTCAAGTATCCGTCCCATACGATTCTAAATCTACAGTGGGATCTGTTTAATTAAACGTTTTTCCTTCGTTGTGTATGAGGCCAGTTTCATAATCAATTTTAAATTAACTTTAAGTTGCAAAGTCACATTATGAGTCCATAGCTCTACGTGAATGTTTAAAGACACTGGCTGACTATCTAGAAAACTGCCTTATCTAGTCTGTCTCTTTACCATATATACTGGACTTATAATGTGACTTTACAAGTTAAAGTTACTTTAAAGTTGATTATGAAACTGACTTATGGTGTCTGTAGATGAGTGTTCAACTTTTAATGCACACTTTCTGAATACATGTTATATAAATGTGATATTTATTTAGAATTGTAGATATAAGGAATTGGAAATATAAAAAACACCCAATTTCATAATCAGGGGTTCTCAACTTTTCTTTGGCGGCGGCACCCTAACACGAGGTATGACAATTGGAAGACACCATTTTGTCTCATTACTCATTACTCTACGGTTGTGGTTGTTTTATTGTTTTAGTCAACGTGGTCAAGTTAAACTAGCTAGACTATACATGACCAAAAGATATCCTTGTATTTTCAAAAAAAAAAACAACAACAGAAATATTAATATTTAATGAGAAGCTTTTACTGTTGTCAAATATGAATAGTTTCAGATTTGAAACCCTAAGTGATGGTGATACGTCACTACTATAAAAGAACATATTTCTTTTGGACACACTATTAAAACGGAAAAACTGCAAACTCAATTAAAGTAAAAGCATAATAGAACAAACAAGGACACACGAACGATAAAAATAATATAATATCGACCAAAAAGAAACCGGGGGAAAACAGAAAGATCTTTCGGGAGATGAATGATATCAAAATAAATAATAACAAGGAAAAGAGGATTTTCGATTTGTTTATCATCGAAGTTGGAACAAGAAATCGTATCTATCTACTTCAAATGATAACAATTATTAATAAGTACTTAATGGAAAAGATTGGACTGGTATGAGAACAACCTACCCTACTCATTTATCCTCTAAGAACTGGACTGATATTTCTCATAATAATTCTAAACATTTTGATTGTAACGAAACAGTTTGCTGCTTAATCTTGGAACGTACTTACATTTATTACGTATTCTTGGTTTGCATTTATGATGATTCGTGAATAATTTACGAATGGAATGAAGCCGTCAGTTCTTTAATATTACGAGATGAAACAAGTTTTAACGTTGCTGCTTTTCACATTGAACGAATAATAACAATTTCGCGGTTTCCTTCAATATCACGACTAATAAAACAACTTTTATTTAGTTTTTGAAATGTTTGTTAAGACAAAAAAATATAAAAACAGCAATAAAACTACTATAAGCTAGAGAAGACTAAAACTATCTGTCACACGAAAATAGATCGGAAACTGGATTAGTGACATGGAAAATGTTCATTCAATTTCAAAGGGATCGATTGAGATTTAATAAAGTCATTGAATAGAGAAAAGGGAAATAAAATAATCTCAACGAACAGATTAAATTCAATCAATGTGGGTTAGGCGAAATTAATTACTAAACTCTTTACGTTAGAATTAAGAAAATACCAACTATATTCTGGATTGAAACATATTTTACAACAAATTTAATAAATTGAAATATTTTGTCAATATTACAATAATACTAGAAATATTGTTAATTTATATTACAAAAGTTTATGTACATTAAACTATTTAACAGATTTAGCAACATTTTATATAGAGAATTTTAATTTAATTCAAAATTCTCATTGCTAATTGGAATTTTATCTATTCAGTTACTTCCCTAATCAAAAATAAATTGAAAAAAAATCAAGCCAATAAGTAATGATTTCCGATTTTTTATGTTTTAATCAAAAATCAAAAAATTTGCGCCAATTTCCTATCCATATTTTCAGTAAACTTGATAAACTAGAAACAAATATGAGGAAAAAAACATCAACTATTTTGTTAAATTAAAACCGAAAAAAGAAACTAAACAACTATGCCACGTTGTTGTTGTGTATAAAAATATGATCCTATTCGGTTTCAGAAGCTGTTGTAATCATCACGTATTTAACAGTAAATGCAAATGCAGCAACACCAATGATTACAATTAAATTCGTAATACAAGATTGGAAATGACTTGGTTCAGTTACTGACCGATTTTGTTTCTGGTTATCCGTTAGATTATTATTGGCATTAGTCCGTTGTGTCAACACATCCTGGTTTGTGGTGGAAAAAATCAAAACAAATTAATAAAATACATAAATAAATTGCTTATTTAAAAGATACTTGCCTGCATTTTCGCTACAATATCTGGGAATAAATCACAGAAATCTTTGTCTTTAAGATTAAATTCTATTGAATGATAAGCAAATTGTCGTTTATCGTACTCTGATGTTTCTATACTGCCTAATGTTGGGCTTTTTTCAAGCTACATTTAAACAAAAACAGACAAAAATTAGTAACATACATAGTTTGTGTTAATGAGTACAATAAATTACCATAAAACTAAGTAAACCAGTTAATATTGTTGATACACTCCAAGCTGGATTCCATGTATCCGGATGGAAATCGGATATACTTAAACACAATTTTTTATTTGTACGAAATCGACCATTTGGTGTAATCATATAAATGGCAGGTGGTTTAAATGGAAATTCTCTGGGAAAGACCAGCTTTCCATGATAATAACCACCTTCGTAGGGTGTATTCTCAGGTCCACATACAACATAATGCCTAAAATTCAATAAAAACAACAACAATAACTAGTAATTGTTTATAATTATTAAATTAAATAGAATAAATATTTACCATTCTAGAATATTACTTGGTAAAGGTTCTGCTGTTATATAAGGTACAGGATCACGTTTTAAACGTAAATAATCTTGTTTTAGACGCGATGTAGCACTATTTGGTTTACGATTCGACATTTTATTAATGAATTTATTTATTAGATTGTTGTTATTATTGTTTTAGACAAGATTTATTACAAACATAATGAAATTGAGGTTATGTTGTAACTGCAATTACTATAAATTTCTATATACACTTCAATTGTAGCAATTTTAGAATAAATTTAAAAATCAATAGAATTGTTGTATTTTGTTATCAAATAAATGTTATTATTTTATAATTACGATTTCGAATTTCACAAATAAATTATTAGAAAAAAAATTGACAGTTGACATACATACGTGTACCATCTGTCATTGGTGGCTAGCGTTACGTTACGACTCGCTGAAATAAAGCCCCGTTTAACAAGACGTAGTCGTAGTCGTAGCGGTCATCGGCGATATGGAATTTTTAAATTGAAAAATCATTGGACAACGAAATTAAAAGTTTAGGCAAATTTCACCAAAAGAATAAAATAGCAAGAGATCTTAGCAATTCAGTGCATTAGAATCGGATCGAATCGACAGGGCCGTCACGTTTTTTTTTAGAACCGCCTATTTAAGGAGTTGATGGAGAAGTTGAAAGAAGTGGAGAAAGATGTTCAAACAAAACAAATGGCAAGATTCGCAAGGTTGTGCAGGTCCTGAAAAACGTTGTCTCCACAGCAGCACCAAAATATTTTTGCACAGGAGCGCCTATATACTCAATACTACACTCAAGATGTTTCATCTTTACGTTACGATTACGACAGCGACGTTGATATAAACGTGCTTCTATATCCTAATGACTAATCCACTTATCAGATGGCGCTACACGCATCCCAACATAGGCACGTTTTTAAATTCGACATTTTTGACTGTGATAGCATCACAAATCCATCTTAAGAAACTGATGAATAAGACAGCTAATGGTGGGGATAGTAGGGAAAGTTCAAAATTAAAGGTCTGTAAACGAATGCTTGTATTATTACTACATTAGTAAAAATGATTGCTTTGCGTCCGGGTTTTTTAGGCAACATTTATGGAATGTAAGAGTATAATTGTCAATATTATGTCCTGATCAATGTGTATTTACGATCCTTGCCTCCTATGACACAGCAATGTTCCTTAAGGGTCGTATTCATAGTTGTTGCACCAGTGGAAGGCTCCTTAAAACTAAAAACAACGTCGAAGTTTGAAACGAGCAGTACCGTTGAGGAAGCCTTCGAGGACGCCTCAAGACGCTCAAGACTTGAGGAACGATCCTAGATTCTTTGCCACTTGCCACTATTAGAAATGTCGTCACACATTGATACACTCCATCAAAATTTTTGTTGAATCTAAAAACGTACTACCGGCGCCAAATTTAAAAATGTTCAAACACCAATTTTTCTAGTCTTACATATAAAAATTTCGGAGTTTTATTAATACAACAAACTTATATTATGTTGTAACTCCGTTATTTTCTATATGTACTTTCATATGCGTTTTTAATGTATTGCTTTGCGTGAAACACATATTACAAATCTGACAACTATACGGTTTTTCGCCTGTATGAATCCGAATATGAATTTTCAACGTTGACGATTCGCGAAAAGTCTTTCCACAATAACCACAACAATGTTTCTTCTCGCCGGTATGTATCCGTCGATGTGATGTCATATGTGATGAAACACGAAACTTTTTGCCGCACAAATCACATTGATATGGTCGTTCATCTGTATGGATACGTATATGAATTCGTAATTCAGCAGTTGTTGAAAATTGTTTTTGACAAATCATACATGTATGTTTTAATGGTCTCTTCTCGCCAGTATGTTGACGCATATGGTTTTTCAATTGATAATGTACAGGAAATGCCTGTCCACAATCACTACATATAAATGGACATTCTAATGTATGTTTTCTACGTATATGACTATCTAAACTGACTTTCTGTGAAAAACTATGTCCACAATCACGACATGTATATGATCGTTCACCACGATGGATCTTTTTATGGGTTTCTAATGAACCACTATATGGAAATGATTTCTTACATATATCACAACTATACGGTTTCTCACCGGTATGTGTTTTCATATGGATCTTGACTTGAGCTTGTCTAGTGAAAGCTTTATTACAAATTTCACATGCAAATGGTTTTTCACCGGTATGAACTCGAATATGTATCATTAATGTGTTACGATCATAGAATCTTAAACCGCATTCATTACATTGATAGTTTTTCTCGTCATTATGTCGACGTGTATGTTTCTTTAAATTGCCAGCTTCAATAAAACTTTTCCCACAAACATTACAAATATACGGTCGAATATTTGCATGAATACGATTATGTCTACGCAATGAATGAATAGTTTTCACTATTTTATTACATATATTGCACTGATATTTATCTATCTGATTTGAAATAGTTCTAGACTTCCCATTTTCATCATCATCATCATTTTCAACATTATCATCGGAATAATTAGATGAATTTTCAGTAATTATTGGATATTTTTGACGATGTTCCAATAATGAATGTAGTATTGAATCATTATTGATAATTTGTTGTTTGAATGTATAAAATCGATCAATTTCTGATAGACAATCATTACAAATTGATTGGGGGAGACCATCATTTTCTTTTATCTAGAATTGTAGTGATAATTGTGTAAGAAAAACCAAAAAATTGTCAGTAAATACCTCTATTGATACAATTTCTTTAACGATTTTCTGTAAAGGAATAGAAAATATATCATTCAAATTATTGCTTTCAGTTAAACAAATTCGACAGGCCTTATCAAATTTTAAATTTATATAATTTTCCATTGTTATCAGACTTTGTTGTTATCAACAATGGAAAAATTGAAACAATTAGGTTAGGAAAAATGTCAAAATTTTTGACAGATAATAAAAGTAACTATATGTAGCCCTATTTCAAATTTATTAAATAATTGTACAAATTATCAGTATTTATGCTTAATTATTAACTAATTGAATACCCATTAATGTAAATTAGCTATATTGTGCTGTATTTAATTTATTGCGTAGCAATTAATTTATTTCTAACGGAAAAGTTGTGTCTACAATTGTTGGAAGTTGTTGCAATCAAGGAACATATAAACTAGAATGGAAATTCTTAGTTTTGACGCGTACATGAGCCGGGACGATTGTTCGGTGTTGGTACGGGACTTTGAATGCAACTTAGTCTTTTGACGTAGAAGTGAATAGGGTCAGATGGAAACTGGCAAACTAGTAGAAATCGGTACGATATAACCTCCATGATACAAAAGCATGCCAATGGCATATCAATTAGGGCTTACGAAGAGGGCACTATTCGCGCGTTTTGTACTCGTCGAACGCAATAGAGAAAACTCCTGTAGCCACCATAATAGTAACTAAATGCTTTGGATTGAACGGGATCAAAAAGTTCGTTTAGAGTTGTCAGGTCAACATTGTTCTGTTTTTTATTTTGATTGTATTGAGCACCGAGGTCCGAAATCCTATAGGAATGGTGCATAAAATGCTAAAATTTGCCACTAGAGACGCTGATGCTAAAAATACGCATCATTCCTATCGCTTGAGAACAAACGTGTCGCTATCGAATTTCCATTCTAGTTTATATGCTCCTTGATTGTTGTAACTTTATACACAACCATCTTGACGTGGCAGAATTTGAGGTTAGTTCATTTTGACAGCTAGTTTGACAATTTGTTTAATAAATAAATTATAAATTAAAAAACAATTATTCTAGTGAAATTTATATATTTTTTATAATTATATATTATTTTATCGGGAGTTATAATTTATTAGAAGAAGTTTTTTAATTTAATTACATAATTTAAGAATGTCTTCCAATGAAATTCTAAACGATTACAATAACGAAGAAAATGCTGATGATTTAGAGAAGACTTTAGTTTTGGTGGCTCAAGATGCAGATTCAAGAAATAATGAAATCCATCCTGAAACATCCACAGTTGAGGAACACGAACATAAAGAAGAAGATGAAGAAGAACCAGCAGAAAGCAATAAAGAAACTCATCACGCGAAACGTAAATTAAACGATGAAATACCGGATGAGATTCCAACAACGAAACGATTACGTACCAACGATGGTGATGATATAATTGAGAAACCAGCAGAGGGTGGTGGTTATGCCAAAGTGGTAGCTACACATTATAATTCTTTGGAAGAGAAAGGTTTAGATGAACGTAGTAAATCACGTATTGTTTATATGAGAAATTTCCATAATTGGATAAAAAGTATGTTAATTAATGAGTATTTGACGAAAATTAAAGAAGGCAAAAAGCATAATGCACCGATTCGTGTATTAGATATGTGTTGTGGTAAAGGTGGTGATCTATTGAAATGGCGTAAAGGCAATATAACACATTTAATATGTAGTGATATAGCTGCTATATCATTAGATCAATGTAAATCCCGTTATAATGATATGAAAAATCGTAATTTCCGTGACCGGAACAATGGTAATATTTATACGATTGAATATATAGCTGGTGATTGTTCACGTGTACGTTTACGTGAAAAATACCAAGATCCATCAATGAAATTAGATTTAGTTAGTTGTCAATTTGCATTTCATTATAGTTTTGAAAGTTTACCACAAGCTGAATGTATGATACGTAATGCATCTGAATGTTTACAACCTGGTGGTTATTTTATTGGTACCATACCGGATGCTAATGATCTTGTAGCTAGAGCACGTCGACAAAATTCAAACACATTCGGTAATGATGTGTATCAAGTACAGTTCGAATGTGATATCAATAAACCACCATTATTTGGTGCTAAATATAATTTTCATTTAGATGGTGTTGTTGATTGTCCGGAATTTCTGGTACATTTCCCAACATTTATTAAATTAGCTAGGAAATACGGTTTGAAATTTATCAAAAAAGAGAAATTCTATGATTTCTATGAACGTATGAAAGTCGATGGACGACAATTAATGATTAATATGAAGAGTTTAGAAACGTATCCAGCACATGAACAAACAACATTATTAGGAACAACACCAGATGATTATCAACATGCTGAAGAATTCCTACAAAATAAAGGGCAGAGTCACTTAAAAGTTGGCACATTATCTAAATCAGAATGGGAGGCATCTTGTAAGTTCCCAACAATCATTCGATTCATTCATCTTATATTTTTGCATTGTTGCAGCTCTTTATATGTTGTTTGCTTTTGAAAAAGTCAAAAATACATGGAACGCAGATGGGACGCCTTTATATGACTTCTAGAATCATCATAGAATATATGCGAAATAAGCATAGATTTAGTTATTTCTAGTATTTATTACAAAAAAATTGTAAACATTACAGGATGTTCTTTTAAGTGAATTCAATTCGGAAAAAACACAAATTTAAACGAAATAGATAACAGTTTTCAATTATAATTTCCTTGTTTTTTAATAAAGTAAAAATTCAGCCTTTCCTATGTTTTGCAATATGACTTAAAACCTTTTGTCCGGCTAAAAAGGTGAACCCACCAATCGGTATCAACCAAGCACACGTTGTAAACATATCTAATTTCAACCAGAATAATGTAAATAAACCTAGAATAGCTCCGAAACCCAAATGGAACGGTACAGCAAGTATTGTAAAATTGCCAAAATTCATACCGATCTTCAACCATAAAACCAATAATAATAATAGTGGTGCAACAGTTAGACCAGTGAAAAATAATGAAACGGTTTCCGGTGGTCGTTTTTCAGCCGGTCGAAATACATGTTGTATTTCCGGTTTTGGTCCTTTTACAATGTTGGTTTTCAATGATGGTTCTGGTATATTTAGATTCACATCAATTTTACCCATCAACCAACGTATCGGATTACTCATAACAAAATCACCTAATATCAATTCAATTTCGAAATTAGCACTATGTGCCAATTCAGATGCTAAATTAACATCAATTTTATATTGTGATGATGATGAACTATCCGGTTCAGCAACGAAAATGATCTCTTTCTGACCAGAAAATAAACGTACGAATGCTTGATGTATTTGACGTGATAATGTAAATTTCACTTGTAAATGTTGACTAGAATCAGCTTGTAAGGATGTTGATAATTTATTGGGATATTGAAGTTTTGTTAGACGTGGTGTTGAACTACCATCAGCATCACTTAAACCAATCTCGAATGTATCAATTCGTACAGGACCGGAAATTTGTACATTCAATAATGTTTTATGATTACCAGCCGTTAATGTAACTCGATATTGGCCTGGTTGTAATTTTAAATTTAACAAAAATTCAATTGAACTACTACCAGGACTGAATGGTTGTTTTGATAAGACAACAACATTATCAGAGATACGTGTAGCTGATTGAACAACAACCGGACTAGGTGGTGATTTTAATGGTCTTCCTAATAGATCAGTTATATGTACTTTTAATTCGGGATTATCAACACTTAATTGTGCCGGACTGGCTGTTGTTATACAAACTGGTGATAGATCATTTGATGCTAATGCTAGAGCTGCTTCAATTAACGCTAGTGCTCCTTTTGGTGTTTGTACAGTGCGCCGTGTTAACAGATAAGCAGCCAATTTCTCTACTTGTTCCTCATTGAATGGTTTATTCGGTTGGATTTTATATAAACCAGTTATCAGTAGTGATGTTGTTGTTAAACCACCTTCCCATTGTAACAGTTTACCATCAACTTCATCAGCTTGCATGACAATTTCATCAACATGCTCTAAGGCAAATTTACCAGCACTACCCAATAAACTGGCTGCATGTATAGCATGACCTAAACTTTGTAAATTATCATCTTGTTTCAATCTAGACCGAATTAGTTGACTGATCTTCTGTACATTTGGGAATGGGATATCAATTATGTTGAGTGCTTCTAGTGCATAATGGATATCTGTGGTTGTTGATTTTTCGTTGTCTAAAGCTGCTTTTAAAGTCTGAAAATTAAAAAAAAACACACACACAAACAATGAGGTTATGTTATCCAATCTTTGTTTCTTGACTTTGAAATGTTTGACTTACATTTACAGTAACATCTGTATGGAGTTTACCTTCACAACCGAGATGTTTCCATGCTGATAATGCTTGAAACGTGATTTCAGGACGACTATCATGCTTATATTGATGCTTCAAATGTGCACAATTATCCTTGATCAGTACAGATACAATTTTTTCATTTAATAATGGAAAACCTTTTGCAGCACAATACGAACTAGTAATATCATTAAAATCAAATATTAATGATTTTGTTAATACAGTCAATAGTTTCTTTTTATCATTTGGACCAATATAACCTCCAATACTAGCTTGTGTTAAATGGACAACATATAAAAGTGAAAAAACTGGAAAAAATTAATGAAATAACAATTAATTAATTAGAAAGTAATTAAATTAAATTAATTAATTACTTAATAAAGATTTAAATAACATTTTATTTGTTATTTTTACGAAAACCACCGGCACATCACAATTTGACACGTCGCCGTCCCCAACAACCGGTAATTCGGTAAAATTCGTTATTTGACACGATGATGACGTGCCAATATTGGCGCCAATTTTAAACGAAGAACTTTCTCAAATCATTTTTGTGTTGATGTTTTTGGAAAATATTTTGATAAGAAATAGAATTGATTCATTTCTTTGTTTGGTTTTTGATTGTTTTGTGTTGTGAATGTTGTTAAGAAAGCTTTTCATTTCCGCTTGAAACAATATCTAGATAAAATAGAATAAGATTCCCATAATTATATTACAATGTTATTTGACTTGATGATGAGTTCTGCGAATTGTTTTTTTTTTTAATAGAAATTAAGAGTAGACGTTGAGGATTTACACTAAATATCGGCAAATCAATGGAAATTGCATTGTTTATTTATGTTTCAGTTAGAGGAAAGTACGAGAAAACGGTGAAATCACGGAAAATTCAAAAATACTTTTAAGAGATTCAGTTAGTGAGAAACATGTCTAAAGGTGGATTTCCAAATAATTTTTACAACCCGGAAGAGCATCAAGAATTGCAGCACTTCTCCTTATCTGTACACTGTATAGTATACTATAGTTAGGTACTATAAATGAAAAGAGAAGAGTATGTTATAGGAGATATTATTAGGGTGGAATTGATCCCTTAAAACGTACCTTTTCGATGATACCCTTTTACTCGGGTCGTTCTATTTCGTCCTATAGTCCAAAGTAAATTTGTTCGGACACGAGAGTAAACACTGCATTTTCTGTATTTTTGTGCCACTTATCACTGCAACGTTTCCGGTTGCAAATAATTAACACGATCCTATAATTATTATTAAACTTTTGTTGAAATACGTGCATACACGACCACGATTAGAAGTCAACTGTGAATTTTTCGCCAAATTCAAACAATATGTGATGTAACTGTTTATGAATTGAATTGATTATTGTTATCAATAACGAAGAAAAGTGAGAAAAAAGTTGTTGATACGAAAA